>OX596255.1:15528862-15784776 GCA_951394255.1 Polyploca ridens | reverse complement strand
GTTACGTATTGCTTACCGTTATGCATAGGAATTTGATTTGAAGTTATCTTTAATTGTATTGTAGCATGTATTTGTAATCCATTTGGAACTTATTTATTATAAAGTATTGTGAGTTGAAACAGTGTTTTATTCATTTATGTTTTTCTTTTTGTATTAATCGAAATAGCTGCTAGAAAGTTTTGATGTTTAACTTATAATAAAGCCAATGCAATAAGTGACAATTCAAATGTAAATAATGTAATATTATATGTGGACTTATAGTATAGGTTCGAAAATAACAAAAAATTGTCATAAGTACACAACATTTGAAGAAACCAGCCGGTCATGCGCTTGGGTAAAGTGCTACTGATTATTATGAGAACCATACATTTAATTGGATTGTTACAAATATTACATTATTTTAACAAGCATTATTATAATTTAATTGTAACTTTGCACGAGTTAAATAGTACATAATATTAACAAAATTGACTTTTGTGGATCGAAACTTGTCGACTCGTCTTTTTGCAAAATAATTTATGTACTTAAACGCATAACAGTATATGTATAATTATATACTTGCTTACATTTTTATACTTTTTCATTAGATTTAGTGTTTAGATACACAATTTTTATCCAAAACGGATCAAACAAACATGTAAGCGGGGTTCAATGAGATATTGTTGAATTCGTAAATTTTATAATATTTTCAGACATAAGATACAAAGTAATTTTGTATTAAGAGTTGTAAATGAGTATTATTGAACCTAGCGCATGTCCTAGATAGTAGTCGGCTAGAACTAGGTGTAATCGATGTGTCCCTATCGATAACAGATGTGTTACACTTGTAAAATATACAGTTTGCTTCTAATACATTGCCTTCTAGTTTATTTTTTACCTTTCATATTTGTCGCTCATACAAAACCTAAACCTACAATTAGTATTTTTTTACTTACAAGAGTAATACTTATATATTCCATTGATTGCTTAGAAAATATGCACTAAAATTGTGTGCGTATATGGACCCAAGTATTTTTGGGTACTTTATAAGAACTGCACAAATATCATATAGAAAATATTTATAATTAAAATTGATAAGGATAACTTCAAATCATTTTCTTTGTCAGGACTGATATGTCCTTGAGATATTCAAATATACAAACATTAAGATTTTGATTTGTTAAAATCGTCAAAAGTGGACAATCTTTACGTTATCGATAATATTGCGATTCTGAAAATATACAATCGATTTAAGTTCACAAAGTCATAGATAGCACAACAAAAAAATCGATTAATTTAGGCCGATAGTACACAGTAGTAATGACAATACATGAAGAGGATCATGGTGCTGATTCTGTTGTTTACAACTAAACTAATTTAGTCTCACTATGTCTCTGTCTAACAAAGAACATAAGAAAAGGATGCAAGAAATTTAGTCCTGTCAAATTAGTCCAATGCTTGTCGTCATCTATCGTGGTTACGTCTAAATACCCGCAAATCACGACGGCAAAGATTTGACAGCATTAAATATGTTCTATCCTTTTTCAATAATGTTTGTAAGAAAGAGTGATGTGACTAAAATTTGCTTAGTGCGATTTACCACAGAATCGACACCAATAACTACCATTTTTAATGTAATTTTAGTAGCATTTTTAATGTAATGTTCAAATCTCGCATGTAAATTTTAAACTATTCACCATTTTCGAGATGTTGACATACAAAAATAATACATTTTATATATAAAATAGTTTGTCTCATAAATAAAATATTGAACTAAAAAATTTGTTTTATCTGACCAAATCATAGTAATATCGTTACTACTTGTGTACTTATTAGGCATTTTACCATTATTTAATTTAAACCTTACTCCATCTTCGTCTATTGAATATCTATAGAAAGAGACAGACAATCAAGTTAAGTGAGTACGGCATCATCCATATGAAACGAATCTCCTTGTCGATATCCATTCAAACGAAGGTGCCCAGTTTGGTGGGCTTCCCGGCAATAATGAGATGGTGGCATTAGAGGAGTCGATGTCGGTCCTCGTGGCAAGTGTCGAGGTCGCCGTCGTCGAGGTCGGAGTCGGAGTGCGAGCAGCACGACGACTCGCTCCAGTGCTGGAACTCCTCCTTGTGGTGTTCCAGCGCCATCAGCGACGGGAACAGGCTGTCGCACGCACTGCATCTACGGACACACGTTCTCCAATCAATTGTATACCTAGAGAAATGTTTTGTATAGCGTTCTCTGTTGAAATGTACTGTTTTTTGACTATTTAGTAAATTGTTCTTACGATTTGATTAGCAATATCAGGAATATATTCTATTTTGGAATCATAATATAGCTCTAATACTTTTGGTTTTGATAGGTATTAAGAGACTTCAATAGACAAAGCTGCTTCCCTTAGTAAGCCTATCGAAACAGTTTTAATCTTTTTTTTTACTATTCATGTTATCGATAGTTAAAGTCGTTACAATCTAATAGGCCATTTAAAACGGCACAAACACATCCATGTGCCCAAAAGAGACCAACAGTACGACAAGAGGCACCCTATTGTCAAAACGGAGCTATTAGATTGTGATAGGCAAAGTATATTTTAATCATTTTTAACTTACCCAAAATGTCTCTTCTTCTGTTGATGATCACCTAGTTGACGGCGTGTAGGGAACGATCTATCACACACGTTGCACGTCAGGGCCTCGTCTGGAATTAAATCAATAATGAGTTCATTATTATCTTCGCTTTATTTGATTATTATTTTCATTTATTTATGGTACTCTGCGTGACAAGCTTTAACTGTAGGTATGTTTTTATTAATTTAACTGACATGTGTTATGTGTAGCATCGATTCAATTTATTTCCTGAAACAGTACATCTACCATGAGTTTTCTACACTAACGTAATCTACACTCGCTAGCGACTACGGTGAATATTTTGCATGACGAGCAGCGCCTCTAGTGGACACTTTTGGAAGCATTTCATACAAAATGTATCACCGTAGTCGCTAGCGAGTGTAGATTACGTTAGTGTAGAAAACTCATGATAGCAAGTCCAAATATTGTTGGCACGCATAAGACTGGGTTAGGGATTTATGAACGTAGAAAAGTATTATTTTTCTAAATTTTCCAGAAATACCTATTCTCGTTTTCATATTCTCTATTTCAATGAACTTTTTTTTTTATTCCATAATCTTTTGGACTCGATTAATGTACCTAATAGTCAAACTCTAGAATCTTTATTAAATGAAGGATCGGTTTAAATGCCATTTAAATCGCGAGCACGCTCTTCTACTTCACGTGCTATACGCTATATCTCTCTCGGAATGGGATAGGGACGATAATTTCTTGAACGTGAAATGAGCCGTTTTCTATTCCAGCTGCTATTATTTTTATCCTCACTTGATTAAGTATTTTTGCAACCGTTTATTATATAAAACGTATTTTATGGCTTGTTTTAATCCACCTCTGTCTACTGTAGAGGTATTATACTTAGGTACTTACTACATAGAAATGTACCTGTGGTACCTAAATACATACAAATTGGTTGTACTAGCTAGTACCTAATGTATGTAACTGTATGTAAGTATCAATGTTATATTTTATGCATGATAAATAGACAACTTTATCGTTTGATGTGTGTAATCTCGTATTCTTATGTTTTATTGATTTAAATGTCTAGTTTTGAATCAAGATTTTACTTTAATATCAAAATTGACATACCTACTTATTTACCTATGAATCGGTAGAAAAGATTGGTACCTAGGTACTTACTTACCTAGTACTGGTAATAAAAAGTAGTAAAACTGGTACTGAGAACCCATATTTGAAATATCTTTTATAACTTTTGTTGCAAGTGACTTATCATTATATTTCTTTCAATATAATCAGTATTATTATTTCTGTATGTGAGAAATATTTAAGTGACCTTCCACTCCACTGGTGGAATAATATTAGTGTCCTCTTTCCCAAAATCAGAGAATTCGACTCCCGGACTAGAAATAGACTTTTCAAAAAGTCTTTTGAATATTTCGATACTCTACATCGTTTCAGAATTAACTTAACGATTAACTTCATAATGAATAGTTTTCGAAACGCACGCTTTTTCAAATATTACCTAATCTTGCGCTTCTTCGTAATAAGACAGGTAAAATAAAACATACATATAATCTTTTTATATTTAATTCAATACAAATTTCCGTTTGAGTTATAGCAGTGTGCGATGAGCAGATCTTATAAGTAAAATATGGAGGTATAATAAATACTTAGTATGTCTGATTCTCAACAAAATTACAAAAGGTTAGAGGAAACTTCATAAAGAGCAAATCTGCATTGAACATTATTAGAATTTAATTTTAGTAGGATAAATGCAAATAAGGATATAATTCAAATTTAGCTGTCTTACAGATAAATTAAAGGCAAGATTGCTTTATGTACAAGAATAAGTATTCCAATATACTGGTTAAAAATAAAGCTTATCAGCACTCATTGTTTTAAATTACTTAATTACAGTTTTTCAATAGACAGACATAAGATCCAAAATATAGTGTTCAAATTAATAAGAATTTGAATATGTCACCAGCATATTGCAAATTCCTAATATGGCCATAAAGTATTTTGGGCCTTTTGGTTCTTATCAAGAAACATCACTAACATCACCTAGATTTCAAGTCTTCATTGTATGAATTCTAATAGTTCTAATAATTTAAAATCACCACATTTAATAAAACATGCTTGTATTAAATAGGTATATAAGACATTGACTAATGATAAATGCCCAACAGTACCATTTAATAGTTACAATTACACGCTTTGAAATCAATAATTGGTATAACCCACTTTTATGAATTTATATACACTTACAACTTTATTTTTTTTTTTTTTTTTTTTTTTTTTTTTACAACTTTATTAATTAACATTCCATGAGGCCTTTGGAGGCATTGTTTAGTAATGTGTTGAAAATTACTAATCTGACTTCATGATTATCATCAATCTGTTCCAATTAGGTGGGTAATTAGACCATATTTACATCTATCGGTAAATTCTCATGGAACACATTTCAGAGTAGGTATGTTACTGTAGGGTATTGACTCCTTACATTCAGGTCATTAGTCTAGTAACACAGTTAAATTATTCTGTATGAAGCATCATCAAAGAGTTTATAATTTTAGTCTAGCATAAGTTTTTTGTATAATTTTGTCCATTCCTATCTAGATAGCATCTCTCTTACCTCAGCCTTAACAAGTTACTGTCCCTAAAGTTAGTGTGAGCATAAAGTACTTAATAATTTCGCTGTTCACAAACTTATTACTAAAAATAAATTTTATAAAAACATCTTATACTTATCACCAAGTTCTTATTCAAAACAATTATTCGTTAAATAGGTAGCGTATTTGATACGGAGGATTTAAACATGCTTCCAAAGAACCTCATTCCTGTGGATCCTCCAGGAATAGATCCCATCATCATCCAGAACAGAGCCACAACTTGCAACACTGCACATACTATTGTCCATGGTGTGCTTTTCAGGTGTAGCGCGCAGTATAGCGTAGCTATGAGTGTAACACCATACAATGTTGTTGTCAGTGCCCGTTCCTTGGAAAACATGGATTTGAGATGGGACCATGGTCCATAGAGGAAACTGAAACTGTAAAAAGGATAAGTATTAATACAATTCTCATAATTAATTACTTATTTTTAGAATAGCAATGGCACATAAGTTAGCTGAACATAATTAATGGTGTAATATGATATGTTTTTACATAGTGTGAAACATTTTCATTAACACAGATAAAATGGCCTCACATATTTATTTAACTAGTTTAGTATGTTTAGTCTATTACAAATGATAACTGAGCAAAATGTACAATAAAAATGTAAAATGTATGTAGTGTAATGTTGAGAGATTAATCTTACCTGAGTATGAAAAACAGACTGCCCAATGTGAAGAGTAGTGCAAACTTCCTAGCTTGCAGTAATAAGATTGGAATGTACAGGAAAGACAGGATGAAGCATAGGATCCCAAAGGATAGACATATTCCAAAGCCTAGGAACCTTTGTGTTCGACTCTGAAAAGTAAGAAAGTAATCTTTATAGCAATGATATAGATCTGATAACTGGTAAACAGAAAAGTTATTGTTGTTTGCACACACTAACATTACAGAGTTAATCAATGGCCATATACTAGAATAACAGTAGTAAGCACACAAAGCCTCAAAGGAACTGGCTCTCAAGTGCAGATGTCAAAACACACTGATAGGTGCTCGTTGACAGATTTTCAACCTGAGGGTGAGTGCTACAAAGTACCCAACTACCACGCTATGGTTTCCTCAAAATATTTTCCTTCAACGAAAGCTCAAGCTCATTGTAGGATTCCCAACCTATGATTCCTTTTTCAACACTTAGGGATTGAATTATGATAAACTCGTTTCTTAGTCTATGGCTATGTTATTGAAGGAACCTGGGTGCAAAATGAGATTATCTGTGTTTTAAATATCTTTGGTGAAAAGTGGGCGTACTGAGTCTATATTATCAAATGATACATTATTTATCAATGGTTTTTTTGTTTAGTATTCTAGTAAGCACATATTTACTAAAGATGGTCTATGCATTCAAAGAAAAAGAATAAATTTAAAACAATGTGTTGCTAGCATGGATCTGGTTAGTAAATATTTCCCTCAATGAGGGAGGCCCCGAGTCATGAGGATAATGAAAATATACTTTCAGAATGTATTGAACCCAACATTACGATGGTTATCATCAAAAGCGATGAGTTTGTAGCAATTATTAGTGATTAGATTGTTTGTTTTATAACGTAGGATGTAGATGGTTTGCGTGGCGAGTGAGACTCAATGAAGACATATTTAATTACTTTGTTTATTGTGACTCATGCATACGATATTAAAAATACACAAAAAAAAACTTACCAAGGTGAAATATTCTTTCTGAACATTCTCGAACCAGCTAGCAGCGCTACTTGTACTGCTAGGAGTCTCATCATTACTTCGTGACAAGAAACTAGGAGTTGAAAACGGTAAACTGATCTTATAACTTTTACGACTCTCGTTCTGTAGTAAATATTGATCCAAATCCGATTTTAAGTTGGCCATTTTATATTTCACTTCACTTCCTGCGCTGAGTTCTAGTTAAATTTCGTGTTAAAAAGGATACAATTACAATTTTAAAACATCACACACACAGCACAACCCGGGATTTCCAACCAACCAAAATGTAATTCTATCGGAGAATTCTATCTATTTATTACTCGCGTTCCATTGTCGAAATATTATTTAAGTAATTTAAACGTAGCGACGTTTATTTAAAAAAGGATAGGTGATACAATTTTGTATAACCAAAAAAGAGGCAACGAAACAACAATGCCAAAAGTTAGAATCGTCAGTTTATGGAACGAAACGAAATGCCTGACAGCTGACAGCTGTTCTGTCACCTGACTGTCATGCGCATCATAGATTTTTTTTTTCTTTTATGATGTAAATCTACAGCAGCGGCCAGTGGCAAGACCGTGGGACTAGTGATGCGCATGTACGTAAAATTAATCGATTTCGTGATTATTCGTGCTAGTTAGTCGTATTCGTATCGTAGGTAAGTGAAACTTAAAATATACTATTCTGTAGTGTAGGTAAACTGAGTATGTAGGTAAAATACTCAGTCTACGGTAGTGTATTATGAATTGAATATTATTCAACTTACCGTAATCTGTGTCATCGCTGAAATCATCGTGAGCGTGTCGACGCACGTTGTTATTATATCGGTCATGCGCACAAGGGGGACAGACGCCCCTTGTGTCGCGCTCATCCAAATCAGTGCTGCTAGCGTCGGATTCTGCCTCGGCTTCCTCGATGTGAATGTCTTCAGTCTGTCTGTTATCAAGTTTCTCGTTCGATGAAAGTTGATTGTAGTCTTTCCGGGGGGGTCTTGATTCTGTAAATAAACAGAAATCATTTGCTTGATTTATTCACTAGCGAAGGTTTATTTTTGTCGGAAAAATTACTACTAGTAGCAGGAAAATAGTAAGTAGGTATAAGAAGTACCTACTTATGGGTTCATAATTTTTCAACATTCTGCCGAAATGGCGACCCCCATGCAACTTATCAACAGTGGGGGCATTAAGCACTTTTTACACTATCCTATTTTTAGGTTCCTATTTAGGATCACTAACTAGGAAGCAGGAAGCTAGTGATTACACCATGCTATCTTGAATTTTAAATAGGACGCGGGACGGATGACTCGTAGGGATGCAACATCGATGTCCAAACGACAAAGATCGATGTTAAAAAACATTGGTAAAATATATCGATAGTTACGTCGATGTTCTTCCGATGTTTTAATTTTTTTAATAATAATAAATGAGCTTATTCATTCATGTTCATTAAAATAAATCTGAACAGTTTTGTCATCAACAATTGCTCGTTTGAGGTTTGGTCATTGTTCATGTCCTCAACACTTACACAAATTAAGAATATTAGATTCTTCTTTGTGCGAATGTGGTCTGGAGGAAGGTAATATTCCACACTTATTGTTTCAGTGTCCTTTGTACCATTCCCTTCCCTTGTACAACATTTTGATCAATTATAAGGCTCCTCTTCCTTGCGACCTATATAAGTTGTATATAAAGTCGCTAGTTAAATTCCTAAAGTTCCATGATATATCCTTGTAGTCAGTTTCTTCCTATTACTTATATTTATATATTGCCCTTACTGTTCCAATACGGCCTAGTCATTATCCTCAATACTCCATACCTACATATCCCACTTGACACTGGCAGTAGTAATCCTTGGTCAAGACTCAAGATCGAGAAGGCCTTTGAAGAGGATTGGGTTGCCATACCTAAAAATAAGAAGAAGAAGAAATCTGAACAGTTTTCAACTCAATACTTAGCTAACTTCCATTTATTAACTTCCGATCTAAAGAAAACACATTTCAAATCAAACATAGAAATCGTTCATTCATTCCGTTTGTGCTTTGCCGACCGACGAAATCAAGATCACATTGGTTCACTGTGCTTTCTTTTTCTTAGTTTTAAGTTTGGCAACCTTTATAAGGACTTATTTTTGCTATTATTATATATTAATTCATTTTATATAAATATCAATGTTTTTGAGAACGATGTTGCATCCCTAAACGTCCTAAATCGGGGAAGTAGAGCGGTTGGGACCTTCCTAGCTCATTATCTTAGGACACACTGTTCCAACTGCGATTACACTTTCCTATTTCCGTTACTAACGTCAATTCTTTACACTCGGGGTACTGATGTTATGTTGTGTGATTGCATAAACAATGCATATTTATGCGATAGCAGCAATCGCGGTTGATTTTCTGTCATTTTTTGAAGAGTTCCGTTGTCTGTCTCCGAAACTCATCATCAGATCTATATGAAATGTATATGGGACCATTTTGGAATAAACTCCTTTCGAACAAAAAAATAATTTTGCAAATCCGTCTATAACGATAGTATATTGGGAGTTATGCCCGAACATACATAAAAAATAAAAAGAAAACATATAACATCCGAATTGATAACCTCCTCCTTTTTGAAGTCGGTTTAAAATAGTGCTACTTAGTGCTAACATAGGTTAAACAATGTTATTTGTAAAATCAACTTTCTATTCTATGAAAGTAGACGTACGATAGTATCATTCTATTACTCAAAGACGAACATTTCTAAAGGAAACTGCTGGGATTCCTCGGCCTGATTGTAATAAGTTGCAATAGATATGGTTGAGAAATGATTATATTTTTCTATTTACAATTAAAAAATAAACCTTATTCACAACCAGGAAACTCTTTTCTAGGTTGTGAATAAGGTTGATTTTTTCAAACAAAAAAAAGTACTTACCTAAAGGTCAAAAAAATTATAGTTCGATTAACCTAAAACGTAAGAATTGTTGTTATATAATTGGTTAATAATACAATTTATGTTTTGAAATATTTTTGTGTGTGATGTACGAACTTAACAAACAGCTATCAAAACAATGGAGAGTAAAATAATTAAGCCTATCAAAATATTAATTGACACTTGAGAAATCAGTAAATTACCACGTTATATTTATCCAAACAATGCAATCGCCAATTATTAAACTTATGATTAACTACAAATAATGATAAGTTATCTCAATTACCTACGTAATGTCAAATGCAGTTTATTAATAAACAACACAACACTTTGTTGTGTGACATGAGACAGCCAACACAATTTGAATGATTGGCTTTATCACAGTGTCATAATGCCACTGTCGCAGAGTAGTGGTTAATTGTATCGTTATTAAAATTCAACCGTATACCGGACCCCTTCGTTAAATTGCTGTTGTGAATTCATTCGCTTTGACGTTATGTGAGTTTTAATTCCTCTGTTCTACAATGCTATGGTAGATATTGGATATTTGTATACAACATTCGATCATGTTTGTTTCGTTTTATCTCATTAATTTAATTAATTATATAGTTCAATTATTATAATTTTATAAAGCTGCATGCGTCTCCTTTAATAGTGACATGTAGGTATTATGACAAGCATAATTTACCATATCTTATCAATTTATCTACTATGTTCAACTAAATATGAAAATATTTGATAATATTGTACTATCCAGATAATAATGATATGTATAACCTACGCCTATGCCACTATCAACAAACTTTAAATGTGTGCGAACTGTTGAATTTATAAATATATGAACTAGATCTTCTTTGAACCTAATTTTGTCTGTATCTCCATGTAAGTGTTGGAACTAGATTGATATACAATATTTATATCTTTCCTTTATCCGTATCCTGAGGTATCCTCAATTAATATACCTACCTAGTTAACATTACACAGCGATCCTTTCATATATTTTGCTTGTCCTTAACGTGTTCTTATTTTTCAGACACGAGAATAGTCTACACGTGTCGTCCAAAATGGACAAAAGTAGTCCCAAAATAGCCGTCCTCGGTGCGGGCATTGTTGGGTACACACTCGCAAAAATATTATTAGAGAAGCTGAAGAACGCTAACGTAACTGTGATCGCAGATAAGTTTGAAGAGGATACAGTAAGCTGTGTCGCCGCTGGCATTTTCAGGCCAGGGCTAAGCTTCAAAGGACCCACAAAAGATATCACCAAGAAATGGATCGACGACTCCTGGTATTACTGGCAAGATATATTAAAAACGCCGGAGGCTGCAGAAGCAGGTATCATGGCATTTTCCAGTTACATATTTTCGAAAGAAAATTATCATGTAACAAGAAACCATCTGATTGAAGACCTAGTGCCTATTTATAGGCCGGTAACAAATGAGGAACTCAAACTTTGCGGCGACGGATGGAAATATGGTTCATATTATTCAACGTTGAAAATTGAAGCCGAAAGACATCTGCCTTGGATTAAAAAAATATTGACCAAAAATGGTGTTAAGATCGTGACTCGGAAAATCGATAGTTTCGCAGCTCTATCAGAGTTCGATTTGGTTTTCAACTGTACTGGAATGGGCGCGAAATATTTGTGCAGCGACCACGATTTAGTTCCGATTCGCGGTCAAGTGTTGAAATTAAAAGTCCCTTGGTTGAAGCATGCATTCTATGGTGATTATGATACATATATTATTCCTGGTTTCGATGGGATCGCCACTTTAGGCGGTGTGAGGCAGTACGATAGTTATAATATGGAAATTTGTAAACACGATGCTGCCGCCATTTTTGAAAGAGGTTGCCAGCTCCTTCCTGGTTTGAAGAAAGCTGAGATCGTTGCTCACAAGGTTGGTTTACGGCCTCATAGAGTTCCTGTACGAGTCGAGCCCGAACTTATTGATGGTGTGAAGGTGGTTCACTGCTATGGACACGGTGGCTACGGTGTGATGTGCGCCCCGGGTACTGCGCTTACCGCTATACAAATGGGTCTCGATTTTTTGAAAAGTAATATTAAAAATAAATTGTAAAGTAATCTTAATCCACTAATAATCTCTATTAAGTACAATTGCCATACAAATATTTTTGTAGGACCTAATGATCATTTACAGACCTCAAATTAAAGAACAAAAGAGAAAGAATTACAGGCATATGTTTTGTTCGTGTGTAAGTACTAAAATATTAAAAATGAGAACTGTATCTGCCAACAAAATGTACAACATATTGGTATGTTAAAGAAATAAAAAGAAACATGTGTATTTTAAATTATTGTTTGCGCTCTTAACAAAAAGGTGCATAAAAAAAACAATAATAAATAATTCAGTACTTATTCGGAGGTATTTACGAGTAAATTTATGAAAGTCAAGAAAGGAATAAAACAAACCACAAATAAGGAACGAAATCCCGTCCCACGGACATCCACGATATCTACTGCTGCGAATGTCTTGTCTTGTATCACACACCTACCTACCATCGCCGGTCGCGAACTGTGTGGCTCTTCCTAACCTAACAGATATTTGTAAAATAAATTTGTATATTCTATTGAAATTCTTGTCTTTTCCTTTGAAACTGCACCCGACTCTACCTCTTACATAGCGGGACAATATTTTCTTTCTGAAAGCATCATTCTAGCATTTATCCCCGCAACACCCGATGTCTGTATCAAAGTTAACCAGTGATTGGGCTCTAATGAAGAAGGGTAATGAACTAAAGTAATGTTATAAATCTAATCCACTTCACATTAGTGTGGCATACAAAATTCTGACCCGCCATTAAGCGCGCGTTGCGCGTCGCAGATACAAACGTAGCTTACAGCTTGATTGTGTTATTTACTAGGTAATTGTGAAGATTTGTGGTGTGCCAATTTGTTGCGAGACTAATTTACTACATATGAGTTACTAGGTTTGTTTACATTTGCAACACCTGTGTGAAGCTAGGAAGGGTACAGGAGACATGGTTGATTAGCAAAGAGCTGAGAAATATGGCATGAAGAAGGCTTATGCTCAGGCTAAGCTGCAGTTAAAATCATCATCATCATATCAGCCCATGACTGTCCACTTCTGACCATAGGCCTCCTCCATTGATTTCCATTTCAAACGGTTTTGCGCCGCTTGCATCCAGCGGCGCAAAACCGTTTGAAATGGAAAGTCGTCGGTCCATCTGGTAGGAGGTCGTCCCGTGAGGCGCTTTCTAGTACGTGGTCGTCACTCGAGAACCTTTCTTCCCCATCGGTTATCGGCTCTTCGGGCGATGTGGCCTGCCCATTGCCAATTCAGCTTACTAGCTCTACGAGCTATGTCCGTAGAAAGAAAGTGAAAACCTACTTTTTTATGAAATACACTCTTAGCAAGGACGCCCTAGGAAGGCACTTATGAAGTTCAAAGTTACTGACGTGATTACTATGGTCGTGGAAATCGTGACGTGTGATGAGTGGCTCGCTTCACATTACGCCGCCATTATTCCCAACTGCTGCCCTTTTGGAAAGTAATAGCTTATTTTTTACTATGTATCTATAGGCCAGTTGTTGACCACAATCTAACCACGGTAGATGATGATGTGGCCAAAAGTGTTAAGCGCACAAAGCCTAGAAGGAACTGGATCTCAAGTGCAGCTGTCGGAACACACCGCTAGGTGCTTGGCGACAGATATTCAACATGAGGGTGGTAGCGAGCCAGATGGATACTTCAAAGTCCCCTATCACCGTGCTATGGTTTCCACACGATGTTTTCCTTCACCGAAAGCTCAAGCTCATCGTAGGATTGGAACCGGGACCTTGGTCTCGGTATCCGACGTCACAACCACTGAGATTGATTATATAGGTACAAAGTGTAATTTCAAGTAATACTTTGATGCCAGCGTAAATCATGATTTGTGTTAGATCCTTCGCAATCAAGAAAGAAGATAATAATTGAAATATTTATCATTTATAATTAGGGCAAATATTTTATTAGATAAAGAAAATTAACGACTTCAAATTTAAATAAGCTTTATTCACAAAACCGTATATAAACCTTTATACGTGCGTCAACATTTGCTTATACATTGGAGAGAAATAACACGACAGGACTGTGTAACTATTTGTCGAGAGTCTTGTTTGTTTAGTCGCCGGCCGAGCTCCGCGCTTACAAATATTAATATCAAACTACTAACTACATCTATATTTCGTTAACTTTGCTTATTGGCCGGAGTTTTGGTTGCTTGGGACTTAGGAAAGTTATATACGGTACGTAGATATAAGTATTATAGTCTAGACCTAACTATAATGGCTTATTAGTGGACGACAAAATGGTAACTATATAGTTTAAGATTTACGTCATCGTCAATATTGCCTGTCTTGGTAAATGATGCTATGGCCAAAGCTCAGAATGAACTGACTCTCAAGTGCAGCTGTTTGATACCGGGTTTTCTTATAGAGACAGGCTCTTACAAATTCCAGTTACTGACATAATTAAAAAAAATGCCGTTAGTGAAAAAATTCTCAATCTTAAAATCACCATCAGCCTATAATGTCCCACGGGCCTCCTTTCACAAATGAGGGTAAATATATATATATAGGCAATATCTTTTCCACCACGCATGCCCCGCTGCGGATCAGTGACAACCAAAATATATTTTTATATACTAGCTTCCTTTCGCGATTTCACTCGCGTTCTCGGGATAAAGTAACTTCCTATTAGTGTAAGATTTTTTCGAATCCGACTGAGAGTTTTTTTTTTTTCATACCACTAAGGTGGCAAACAAGCATACGACCTGCCTGATGGTAAGCAGTTACCGTAGCCTATGAACGCTTGCAACACCAGGGGCATCACTCGCGCGTTGCCGACCCTGAAGAAATCTCTTCACGCCCTTTTTGAAGAACCCCATGCTGTACTCCATTGGGAAAACCACGGGGGGGAGCTCATTCCACAATCTGAGCGTCCGCGGAAGAAAGCTCCTTTGAACCCGCACAGTTCAAAACAATTCTGGTTTCAATGTGTGAGGATGGACTCCCCGTCGATGGCGAGAGTTGCGATGGTAGAAGGTAGCAGTGGGCAACAAGTCGAACAATTCTTTAGAACACTCTCCGTTGTACAAGCGGTAGAACACACATAAGGAGGCAAAGTCTCTCCTCCGACTAAGGGGCTCTAAACCGCTTGTGAGCTCGGGATCGTCAACAATTCTGATGGCACGTCGTTGAACCGAGTCTAAAGGCCCAAGCTGGTATCCTGCTGCTGCTCCCGCCCATAGGTGACAGCAGTACTCCATATGAGGCCGGACTTGTGACTTATAAAGTTGTAGCCTTTGCCCCGATGTGAAGTACTGCCTCGCTCTGTTGAGCACTCCGAGCTTTTTGGATGCCAGCTTAACCTTGTCTTCCAAGTGACTTTGGAACAAAACGTCGCTAGAAATGTCGACGCCAAGGATCCCGATGCTTTGACTGATGTTCAAGGAGGTGTTCTGGAATTGTGGAGTCACAGACCATGGGGTTTTCTTAGCGGTGAACGCGCAGGCTTGAGTCTTGGTGGGGTTGAAATGGACGACGGGAAGCCCGTATGATGGTAACTTCGTTAAAAAACCCCTGTGCCAGACCCGATCGAACGCCTTCGCCACATCTAGGCTCACTGCCAATGCCTCACCTTGACTCTCGATGGCGAGCGACCAACGGTGCGTGAGATACACAAGGAGGTCACCAGCTGAGCGACTGTGGCGGAAGCCATATTGTCGGTCGCTCAACAACTCGTGATCCTCCAGGTATCTCAAAAGCTGCGTGTTGATCACGCGCTCCATGACTTTGGAGAGAAGGGAGGTGATGGCGATAGGCCTGTAATTCGTCGGGTCTGATCTGTCGCCCTTTTTGGGCACTGGGTGCACGTGGGCAGTCTTCCACGAAGACGGGACTTCATTTTTGGTGTAGGAAAGTGCGAAACACAATTCAGGAGCACACTGTTTGAGTTCGGACAAACATACAATACAACTCTTGAGCTTTATTATATTACTATAATACCTATATTCCACTCCAGTAGGCTTTATATTTTGACGATAAAAACAAATAAAACCCGTTTGGCACCATTTGGATAGAGCGGACCGAATAAACTAAACACCCATACGGAAACCTAATAACCAATAGAAAAAAAAACAATGCAATGTTAAAACAAAAGTTATTTAACATGCAGTTCCAAAATCAAATTGCAGTAAAAATAGCTCAGAGAGCTCTTCATAGTCGACTAGCTGCATTGTAGTGTAACGAAGTCGATAGGTCAGATGCTAAATTGAAACTGAAATGTGGATGCTCTGTTCGAGAGGCACGGATACGTTGCTATTTGTCTGTCAGTGCCATTTGAGCCGTAGATAGCTATTCAACATGTCGATCTGCTTTTGTTCTGATCACGTGCGTGGATCGGAAAATTCGCATCACTGATTTTTTTATTGATGGTGGAGTGATGGATATACTGACGGTATTTTATTAAATTTATTTTGTTAGATGTAATTTATATTTAAAAATGTAAGAAAGTCAGCAGCAGTTCCAGAGCTTTCAATAAAAAAAAATTTACGGCCTGCTCATTGTCTCTGGGCGCCGCTGGACGCAAGCGGCCCAAAACCGTTCGAAGTGGAAGTCAATGGGGGAGGCCTATGTCCAGTAGTGGACATCCATAGGCTGATATGATGATGATGTTTTTTTTAATAATTCAAACTACTTATACGACATATTTTCCAATAGGAACAGTTGCTCGAAAGTGCGCACAATCGCAGTAAACATGGCTTGTAGTTTTTTTTATTTCTACATGTTAAAAAGTTTAATCCCCATGGTCATATTTTAATATTTTTATGGCACAGATTATATTATGGCAATTTATTTTCAATTTATGATAAATCTATGTTTGAGGGACCGCCTTGACCTCTTCGGGGATAATAAAGATTATATTATTTTACGAATATTTTCCGTTTGAGGTAAACAAAAGCCGAACCAGCAATTTTAAAAAGACCACAATCACAACATTTTCCTCAAAATGAATATTAATAGGTACTAAAGAAGATTATTTCTGGTGTGACAGAACGTTTTGATACAAATTCTTTCCTGAATAATTTATCAAAGCGCATCTTTACAAACATTGAGTTTCTTTATTTGTCTGTTATAACGTTTTAAGTAGTACCGAAACGTTTAACAATATGTGTAGAGATTTTTTTTTTTTTTTTTTGTTTATTGGATCAACAAACAGTTTACACAATATCTTTATACTTAAAATATATATATACTAACAATAGTTCTAATTGTGAAACCCACACCGTTGACCACAAATTACATTAAGAAATTCGTTGTTGAGAAGTGAAATGTATTAATCTATCAGTAACAATGAAAAGGATAATATTGAAGATGGAAAAATTTGGAAAATTAACAATATGTAGCAATGAAATGTAACGGCAGAATACTTTTCTTTTTTTCAACGATATTAAAGTATGTTTTATAAAGGTTATATATAAAGCTAAAAAAAAATATATAAAAATGTAACCTTTTAACTATTAGTTTATAGATAACTTGAAATTCTACGGTTTTTTTTTCAATGATCATTACGACTTTATAAATGATAAGGCCGCCCATTGGAATATTCTTAGGTGTAGCGTAGAAGATAGACTTTTTGTGCAAAGGGGTCTGCGGCACACAAAAAGTCTGTGGCAAAAAGAATTGTGCGCCGGAATTTTTGCGGTTCGTGTGACGTTACTACTTAGCTCTACTTAGAATGGTCTATTTAGTCTGTGAAATTAATCTATATCTATACTATCTCCAGATTTTATCCAGTTTTAGTTCACTATGGAATTCGTGTAGCTTGACGGAGATAGTTTGTTGTTATACGCTTCGTTTTAACCAAAACAAAGACAAGTTTAAAAAAAAAAAAAAATTGAAACAATTAAGATTAAATCCTGAACGTATTAGATTGTCTTTAGATTCATTTTCAATTAACTCAATCACTTCCTGAAACATGAGTTAAGTTTTAATTCTCGTTACACAAGGGCTTTAGTGGAATCATCTTTAAAGCTTTGAATTAATAACATTTCTTTGTCGAGACACTTATTTAAACCGTTTGGTTTACACGCGCGAAAATAAAAATTAGTGACTGAAGTGCTTCAATTTAAATCTTATGTACACCAAAATAAAGAAGCGTTTTTGTCATGTTGTAACACGACATCCCACTCCTACAGATCCCTACACTCTAGTTCAAAAGACAGATACAGTAGTCTATCGTTTGGAACAATGTGAGATCATTTATCTCGGATGGAACACGACAGGCGTGAATAGGGTTGGCAAAAAATATTGCGTTGAATAGTGTTACAGCGTTTAGCATCGAAATAAAACAAAATAGTGATTGAAAGTATTGTGTAATGAAGTGTAATAAGTTTTTTGCTAAAAAAATATTTTTTTATACAAGCTTTTTTTGAATTACTGTACTTATTGTTGACTGTACTTGCATTGTCATCCAATATACTAATGTTTACCAAATGTTAAGTCAATCCGACCACTGGAAGTGGGTGAAATTCGACCTGCAAGATTCCACCCGAACAAACATACATACATACATACATTGCAAGTTAAATAAAAGCTTGTAAAAACAACACAATCCAATAGTTTCGGCGAAAAATAACGTAGAAATTTGGATCAAAAAGTCTCATTTTCGCTTGTGTCAGTTACGTACAGTTATATCAATAGCCTAGTTAATCCCATGGTGTATTAATCGTTCCCATACAACCTTAGTTGTTTAGAATTCATACAATAAATACTTCAGGCTAAGGCTTGTCACATTCATTATTAAAGTTTAGGTAATCTTTGGTGGTGATGAACTTATCAATCGTTAGCTAAGTCGTTACTTAGCTTCACTGTACTATTGAATGTGAATCTGAAATATCTTACTTTTTATACTTAGTAGATTTGACAACCCTAGCCCGTGCCCGTGACATGGCTGACACCGATCCGCGCTTTGTACCGGTTAAATAACCTAATACATATGTCAGGGGAGAACTAGTTCCTTTATCGTGACTTGAATGGAGTGTTCAATGTACCTTATTGGAATTGGAAATGGGTTTAAATTCCTGGCAGTTTTTTCTTGGGTTTTTTCTTTATAAAGGTTTTGTGTTGCGATATTATTACCAGCATGAATAAAATATGCTGGAACATTTTTTACACCCGATTTCCCACTATGCAGAAAACTTTATTCTAACAACCCTAACAACTTAAACAAATGCACTCTTTTAAAATAATTTTACCAAACTAAATAGTATGTTACGATCGAGTATCGTCTATTTTATAGCACGTGTGCCATAAACCAGCACTTATTACACGCTTATCCTTGTAATAATGGACTACTTCTAAAAGCGTGCCCTAAGAGCGGGTTTAGGTTAGACGGTGTTATAGCATAAATTATTAAATTCAAAATCAAATTTTCAAATAAACCTTCGCAGGCACTTATGAAAAGTCTGACTCTAATACTCTAATACCGATTCGGAAGGTTGCATTTGCTGAGAAGAGCCGGCAATAAACTCAGCAATTACTCTATTCAAAACAAGCTTAGATTCATTACATAATATTTACATTCTAATCGCACTGACAACAATTGCGTGCCTTGTGGCGGTAAAACTACAAAGTAGACTGAATCTATATTTAATAAGTAAATAAATGGCAAACTTAAGCAGATCAGACCCCACAAGCAGCACTTCACAAGTATGACGCGTGTGGCAGCCATCGCCCGCCTCGCTATATTGGAGAAGCGACCCGTCACACGACGCCGCTGCAAGCAAAGGCCTATTTAAACTGTGTTACTCTCTATATCTATCCCAGCCTTATTGGAAATCACCACCCTTTTACCAGAGCTGGATTATCCATAAGGCAGTGAAGGCAACTGCCTAGGGACCCCGCATCGGCTAGAGGCCCCGCGCACCGAGAAAAACAAAATGACTGAAAACATGTATTTTAGGAAGTTAGAAAAGGGTAAAGGGGCTCTATGTCTCTATAAAAAATAACAGACTTTATTCTGAATTTAAAATTTGAACAATAAAGTAACTTACACTGAAAATGTAGTTAAACACAAAACATTTGGTTGTAAATCAAGCTGTTACTACGTTTGAAGCTGGAATATAGACAACGAAGCAGAACACATAGCTCTTCGGTTAACCGCACTAGCATTTAAGCTACGTGTGCACTTAAGTACTTAACTTGAACTAACTTATACGGGAGAGTACGCGTGAGGAAAAGAGATTTCATTATATTTTATTTAAAAGGAGTTTAAAGTTAAAAAAACACTTTTCCTTATGACTGTGTTAAAAAAATACGATATTTAGAAATCTTAATTAATGATTTTTTCTTGTATTTTTTTTAAATAAACCTAATCTAGTAATGTTTTAGTAAAGAATTGTGATGATGGCTAAACACATTGAAACAAAAAATAACAAAAAGTAAACACACTAATAAATAAAATTAAAATAAATATCCTGGGACATTCCTCACACACGGTCATCTGATCCCAAACTAAGCAGAGCTTGCCAGAGTCTTCTCAGTTTAAGTGTATTCCGAACCGGTGGTAAATTCAACTGTATGTACCAATGTAACGTTCATAAGTGCCTTACTAGGGCCTACACTGAATAAATGACTTTTTGATTTTGATTTTGAATCACGCTCAACATCTGAACGGATTTGGATGGAAGGCACGCTGCTGATAAAATATGTTCTGGATTAACACAGAGTACTTTTTATCCCGTGATACCAATATATCCCTCGGCACAATCTGTATTGTCCTGACCTGCAGGGGTATTTTAAAACGCTCGGATTCGATATCGGAAACGGATTCAAAAACTACGGCGGTGAATTTCCGCAATTGCTATTTTAATTTCCGAATTCGAATATTTTTGATGTTTCTTTACGGAAATATCAATTCGATTCATCGAAATGTTTTCGGAAATTAAAGTAGCAATTGCTGAAATTCGCCTCGGAAATTTTTGAATCCGTTTCCGATATCGAATCCGACGTTTTAAAATACCCCTGCTGAACTCTATTTCTAAAAGCTTACAAGTTTAGTTGCCAGTTGGCCTTACGCGCCGCAGGTCGTGGGTTCGATTCCCAGGACATGCATTTGTGTGCATGAACATGTCTGTATGTTCTGAGTCTGGGTGTAATTATGTATTAAGTATGTATTTACAAACAAAAAGTAATATATGTATTATATTAGGTCTTTACCTATGAAATTGCCGTTTTGTATGAAAAAATTTAAACGAATTTTTTTCATGTATTTTTTATTTGTATTAATCGAAGTAATCACCCATGCAATCAATGCATATTTGCCAACGCAGTGGCAGTTTATTGATGCCCTTCTTAAAGAAATCAGCTGGACGGGAGGCAACAAATTCTTCAAAGGCATTTTGTACTGCCTCTCGGGTATTGAATTTTTTTCTCGCCAAGAAGTTATCCAAATTCTGGAAAAAGTAGTAGTCTGTAGGCGCAAGGTCTGGTGAGTAGGGCGGATGACGGAGAACTTCCAACCCCAGTTCTTGCAACTTGGAGACCGTCTGCTGTGCAGTAGGAGGTCGCGCATTATCGTGCAGGAGCAGCGGAGACGAGCGATTGACCAATGCTAGTTGGAGATGTGCCAGCTTCTCCATCATTGTGTTCAGTTCTTCATAGTACACATCTGCAGTAATGCTCACCCCGTTTGGTAAGAAGCTGTGATGAATCACACCGGCGCTAGACCACCAAAAAGTGACCATTACTTTTCTAGGGGTAAGTTTTTGTTTAGGGCATTGTTTAGGTGCTGAACCAGGATCCAACCAACTTGCTGAGCGCTTGCGGTTATCAAACAGAATCCATTTTTCATCGCAGGTAACAATGCGGTTCAAAATTCCTTCATTTGTGTGTCTGTTAAGCAGTGCAAGACACGTTTCGACGTGTACTTCGCGCTAGCGATCATTGAGTTCGTGGGGCACCCATTTGTCAAGCTTTTTTACCTTGCCAATTTGACGCAAATGGACCAATATTGTTTTGACGCTAACGTCGAAAGCTGCTGCTAATTCAGCCGTCGATTATGTATCATCAGCTTCCACTATCGCCTTTAATTCGTCATTGTCGACCAAAGTCTTTGGACGACCGCGAGGTTCATTTTTCAGGTCGAAATTCCCAGAACGGAAGCGAGCAAACCAATAACAGGTGGTGCGTTGGTTTGTAGTGTTAGCTCCGTAAACGTCGTCGATGTTGCGTGCCGCTTTGCCGCGTTGCTGCCACGACGGTACTCATATTCCATATTTACTCGAATTTTTAACGTATCCATGATGACGAAAAAGATTGAAATGCGATGAAAATGTAACAATAATCAATAAACAAATGACTACTTTTGGAAAAAGAATTCCATGTTTTTAAAATAAAATTAATTTGAAATTAGAATTCTTAGCCAAACAAAAATTATTTTGTTTTGAAATGGCCAGTACTGCAGAACGGCAATTTCATAGGTAAAGACCTCAGTTATTTGGTTTCCATAGTACAAGCTCTGCTTAGTTTGGGATCAGATGACCGTGTGTGAGAAATGTCCCAGGATATTTATTTATTTATTAATATCTACTTGTATTTCAGCTTTCTTTTAGTTTAAGTTATCAGTGCCGACTGTAGGTGGGTAGTTTGCGAGGAATTTATGAATTCAAATGAAAACGGCATAAAGAAATGTGACGCAATACGTTATTTGCACAAAAAGAGAAATTTTAAATTCCTTCTAATGTTCTAACGAGTATTATGCTAATAATATACATAAAACAGCATTTCTTTAATTTTGCGAGGCTTTCGCATAATTCACTTTCAATGTTTTTGATCTCGTTTCGCCCGTCACGTCATGTCTTGTACCTAATTATTTACTCAGAATAACATAAAAGGGCTCCAAAGCTCAAGTTATTTCATAGATATTAAGAATAAATTGTAGCGCTATTCCAATTTCTCTTAGAAAAGGACGTTTTTTTACCAATGTCTTATTTTTTTTTGTCTATGTCGAGTTATGTTATGTCTATCAAGTTTTCAGGAGATATATTAAAATATATTTTTCTACACATTTGCTCGTAAAGTGATGTTTATTGCAAAATACAAGGCTGTTTTCCTCGCAAGTGTGTTGAAAAACGTTGTATGACACGCGTGTGCATTGATTTATCAAGCCGGCTTTTCACTATGGGATATAATATAATATAAATTATATCTTGAGATATAATATTTTATCGCTCTTCTTGCCGGAGTCTTCTCAGTTTAAGTGTATTCCGAACCGGTGGTAAATTCAACTGTATGTACCAATATAACGTTCATAAGTGCCTTACTAGGGCCTAAACTGAATAAATGACTTTTTGATTTTGATTTCATTTGATTTGATTATATCCCATAGTGAACAGTCGGCTTTACACTCTCGGTTCACGCGCTTAATACCGTCTGGTGTGTTAATAATCAACTTTGCACACATGTATCATAATGTACTATTAACATGCTCTTAAATAAGTTGGTATTAAATATTATATACAACAGAGTAGAAAATATTTGGGCGTGCAATTTTCCTTCCTTTACCCTTTTACCCTGCAGCTAAATGGCAGGTTAAATCCTTACGTAAAACCCAGTACGAGTACATGTCTCGAACACAAAACGAGCATGTACTTAACTATAAAAACAACCAACCTTTTAGGTAAATTGTAGAGATGCCCCCGGCGGCACGCGGCGTAGCAAAACATTGTGGTGGAAATAATAATTTTCATTTTACAAAATGGGCTGTACCTACTTAACTAACTGAATAAACTAGCATCTAATTAGTCGCTGTACATTTTGTATGTTTTACGCAGCTCATACGAATAGAATAGGAAACAAAGTCTATACTAATACTTATTATACATATAGATAGAGTGCAATTTGCGGAGGGTCCCTCCGCATCTAAAGATTCAATTATAGAAAAAATTTCACTGATTAAAATCTACAGTATTTCTGGGTAGAACCCCCAAATGACTTACATTCTCAAAAAATCAAAATCGTTATCACAATACCGGATGTTTGTTAGGGTTCCGTACCTCAAAAGGAAAAATAAGGAACCCTTATAGGTTCACTTTGTTATCCGTTTGTCTGTCTGTCAAGACCCTTTTACTCAGAAACACGTGGAGGTATCAAGCTGAAATTTATATCAAATACTCAGGTATACTGTCCCTTGGAGCTGTGTAAAAAATCAAACTTCTAAGCCACCGCAATCAAAAGATACAGCCGTTTATGCTGCAAATTTTCGACACTCGCAAGGGAATCAAACCCTACAGGGTACTTCCAGTGAACTCAGAATCTTGAAATTTGGTACGAAGCAACGTCTTATAGCACAGATAAAGGAAAAATTGCGAATTGCATACATTTTTTGTTACATCATATAATAAAAATACCCCTTTCCTCATAAATGCGTAGAGGTATTAAATTGAAATTCATATCAAATACTCAGGTCTATAATACCTACAGGTTTGTACGGAACCCTCGGTTCGCGAGTCCGACTCGCTTTTGGCCGGTTTTTTCTGAATAACGCGCAGTATGAACAAGTTTGTTTACTTAAATATCATTGGCCTACATGCCACATTGGCCACGTCCTGGCTACATTACCCGTATTTTACAACGCGGCCGGATTACCAAACCGCACCAGACCGGCATCCAACTCGTAGCTGTAACGTTGTGCTGAATTCTTTATGTGCAATCCACTCTACAGCTGGCTATCGTGAAATGCACAAACTAAGCGTTTTATGCAAATATTTCGTATATTTCGTTGTGTATGACTTGTAGACTTTTTTTTATATGTGCTATACTTGCTGTAGTAAAACAGTACCTACCTAGATTTTAATACGAATTATACTTTTTTTAATTGGAGGGGGTTGTTTTTGACCATTACCTCATGGTAAGTGTTTAGGCCAAAATACCTATAATAATATTTATAGTCAAAACCTACTCATATTGAGTTTCAATGACGAGCCTCTACTTCCCGATTCCTCTCCTTTTCCCACATCATATGTGAAAGCGAGAAAGGAGCTTCGGGAATCTTCTACATACTTCGGCGACGCATCGCCAAGCGCGTGTGTGCGAGTAAAACGAGACGCGCGCCTCGCAACATTCAGTACGAAAGACGCTACAGACAGAGAAGCATGTGAAATTTGTGATTTGATAGTGCTCATAATCATTGGATTGCCATAGGAGTTCCTGGTAAGTCCTTACCTTTATCCTAGGAGGCTCCTCGTTTTCCATATTAATATTTTACGCAAAAACCCACCAGTAAGTGACGCTGTGACCGAAGGTGGTAAGCACACAAAACCTAGAAAGAACTGTCTCTCTAATCTAATCTCTGGTTTAAATTACGCGGAAGAGTTTTTTGATTGTTTCAACGGGCTAATCTCCGGAACTACCAGTCGGATTCGAAAAATTGTTTCATTAATAGGAAGCTACATTATCCCCAAGTATTATAGGCTTTTATCACGGAAACGCTGGTGATACCGCGCGAGACAGCTAGTCATAAGATATCCTTCTTAGGGACTAGTTATAACAAGCGCTCGAGAGTCTGATGTATCACTCGTATCGTAATAAGTAAGTGCTCAAGTAGTGCTTCATCATATCAGCCCATGGATGTCCACTGCTGAACATAGGCCTCCCCCATTGATTTCCACTTCGAACGGTTCTGGGCCGCTTGCATCCAGCGGCGCCCAGCCACTCTGACCAGGTCGTCGCTCCACCTGGTGGGAGGTCGTCCCGCTCGGCGCTTTCCAATACGTGGTCGCCACTCGAGAACCTTTCTTCCCAAGTAGTGCTTGCAAAGAAATATTATATATTATTTTAAACCACAAACAACGCAAACAGTATAACCTTTATGGTGGTATATCCTAAAGTGGGACGATATAAAATATCAGTAAACATATCAAGCTTTCCAAAACAAACCTTTTCAAAGCTATTGGTTTCCATATTAACGACAAATTAATTGAGATTTTATGCGAGCACATCAAACGATAATGTCAAACGAGTAATTATCTTGTCTATGGCGCCGTGACGTCATTCGACACACATTGACGTGTTTTTTTTTGTTTTACTGTTTATAGGCCTGTGTTTGACCGCAATCTCACCATGGTAAGTGATGATGCGGCCGAAGGTGGTAAGCACACAAAGCCTAGAAAGAACTGGCTCTCAAGTGCGACTATCGGAACACACCGAAAGGTGCTTGGCGACAGATTTTCAACTTGAGGGTGGTAGCCAGCCAGGCGGGTACTACAAAGTACCCTACCACCGTGCTATGGTTTCCTCACGATGTTTTCCTTCACCGAAAGCTCAAGCTCATTGTAGGATTCGAACCCGGGACCTTCGTCTCGGTATCCGACGTCACTACCACTGAGCTATCATCGCCTTAATGTGATGTCAATGGCGAAAACACTTCTTGTGTTTTAGTAAAATCATTATGAAAGATTTAACTCAGGATGACACTTATATCTACGTAGCTAATTTTGTATATATTTTACACGCTATGTTTTATTTATAAATAAAAATAAATAAATATCCTGGGACATTCATCACCCACAGTCATCTGATCCCAAACTAAGCAGAGCTTGTACTATGGAAGCCAGATAACTGATAGAATACATATACTACTTTTTGTTTGTAAATACATACTTAATATACACAATTACACCCAGACTCAGGACATACAGACATGTTCATGCACACAAATGCATGTCCTGTGTGGGAATCGAACCCACGGTGTGTTCCGACAGCTGTACTTGAGAGCCAGTTCGCTTCTAGGTATTAAGTGCTTACTACCTTCGGCCACATCGTCACTGATTGTGGTGAGATTGTGGTATAACACAGACCTATATTAACAAACAAGCCGTGTGGCTCCCGACATAGAATAGGGCCAACCCTTCCAATCCTGGGGGTATCGTAAAAGGCGACTAAGGGAATACAACAGTGGACGGGCAGCAGCGTCCATCTGTGATACGTTATCATTACTGCCAAGCGTGGTGATTATGGCAATACCCCCTGTACATGACCACACAAAAACAGCAATGGCCCCCAGTGCCCGGCGGCCCCGCTATCCCGGCCTGCGGTAGCGGTCACGGTAACCGCGGGGCAGGGGGTGCTAAGAGTCTCCGGCAGAGATCCAGCTACCAACACCGTTTGGAAAGCGCCGAGCGGGACGACCTCCCACTAGGTGGAGCGACGACCTGGTCAGAGTCGCTGGGCGCCGCTGGATGCAAGCGACCCAGAACCGTTCGAAGTGGAAATCAATGGGGGAGGCCTATGTTCAGCAGTGAACATCCATGGGCTAATATGATGATGATATTAACAAAAAGATATGCTGTATTCCACATTTTGTAGCTTCCCGCTATGCGGTCCTGTCAACCCTATGAACTTAATAACCCGACAATTATCAATTCTGCAGGTCAGGGCCTACAGTGGCAAGGGTTAACAACTTTCAAACTGTCATTAAGGACCCTCTATTAATATCGAAATGATAAATTACGGAGTATATGTCCTGACTCCATTATTGAGAAAATTATTTGGGACTAGCTTTTGCTTTGCGATTTCACCTGCTTTCAAGAATATTTTGAAGTATTATAATAAGTTATCTCTCGTATGATATTTTATATCTCTGTCTGGCGTTTTGTAGTTGAAGCGTGAAGGCATGACAAAAAGACACCATTTCATATTCTTGATTTTATAAATTTGAAAATTTTCTAGCTCAACTCGACTGGGAAAGTACCGCCTAAGTATGATGTCTCAGTTGCTTATTAAAAGAAAACCTGCCAAGTGCGAGTCGGACGTTGCTTCTTATAATCGTAAATTACAAGATTCTGAGTTCACGGGAAGTACCCTGTAGGATTTAATTTCCTTGCGAGTGTCGAAAATTTGCAGCATAAACGGCTGTATCTTTTGATTGCGTTGGCTTAGAAGTTTGATTTTTTCACAGCTCCAAGGGACAGTAGGCTTGAGTATTTGATATGAATTTCAGCTTGATACCTCCACGCGTTCCTGAGAACAAGGATCTTGACGGACAACTAAGGGCTCCGTTTTTTCCTTTTGAGTTACGGATCCTTAAAAACCGTAAAAAGCCTAATAAAATCAAGACATTATAGGTGTATTTTATCCTGCGACGGAAGGTCATTAGACCAGAAAGTCCATTGTGTAAACTTGAGTGAGTTAAACACAAATTAACGACCGACTATTATTTAGGTCAAAAGCCAGGCCCCGGAGACGTCGCCTTCCAAATTCCAGATTATAAATTAAATCTGACATTTTGGCTAAGTGCTGAATCCTGTAATAGGCACTCAAGTGCCTAAGTAGTCTTATGAATAATATTTACGTTAAACTGTGTTACTAAATCATAGAGATGATTGATATAACTATTTTAGTTCCAGTTTTCAGTTTGTTTTAACGAATGAAAGTTTACATTATTTTGTATTATCCTAACTAATATTATAAATGCGAAAGTGAGTTTGTTTGTTTCTTTGTTACGCCTCAAGTACTCAACGGATCAGCATGAAATTTGGCATGCAGATAGCCTATGGTATGGAGAAGGACTGACTTTTTATCCTGCGAACGCGGGTGAAACCGCGGGGGACAGCTACTTTATAATAAAATGGACATACCAGTTAATGTAAGTATTTTTGACCTAGAGTGTGATTTTAATAATATTGTCTATAAATTATAAAAAAAAACAGAGCGAGTCGGACTTGCACACGAAGGGTTCCGTAAAGATAATCGTTATAATAAAAATTTAATAAAATTAAAAAATAAAGGGTTCGTAAAGATATTTCTTGTATGGGGCCCATACAAGAAATATCTTTACGAACCCCTTATTTTTTAATTTTATTAAATTTTTATTATTTGTTGTATAGCGGCAATAATAACACATTATGCTAAAATGTGAACTGTCTCAATAGAAATAACTGCTCTGACGAATATACATAAATTTAAAACTTGCTTAGATAAATGGTTAAATCATTATAATTTTTATGATCTGAAGGAACTCATGACATTATAATTTGAATTTATTTGACATTGATAATTTAATATATTGTGTTCTAATGTTTTAATATAATTTGTTAACTTGAATAATAATAATTAGTAATAAATATGTGATTATATGCCTGTGTAGAATAAGTTGCATGCTATATATTGTAGCAACACATGTATGCTCTATGAATATTGTACCTGACATCTTTAATACCATGTGTTATGCAAATTAAATTTATCATTTATCATTTATATAACGGTGCATGATACGGACAGCGGAGAATTAGTAAGAGGGTCTCGTTGTCACCCTTTGGTTACGGAACGCTAAAAAGTACGTCGTACGTAATGCCCAAACATTTTAGCGAAATCTACATGTACACTAATAATAGAGAGTTTTTTTTTTGTATTTTTATTTGTAATGAATAAACTCAATAACTAATGGCCCAATTTTAAAAATTCTTTCTCCAGGAGAAAACTAAATTATCATTGAGTAACATAGGCACATTTATATATTATTTAAAAAATAGGGATCCCTAGAGAAACTCCAATAATGTAAACGAAATTTCACCCGGGCGACGCCGGCCAGTAACAGCTAGTAATAAATATTTATCATGTTCGGTTTTTATTTATGCCTGATGGTAAGTGGTTCCCGTGTCCATATAAACGTTTGCAACACACGAGGCATCACTCACGCGTAATCAACTCTTCCCCCTCTCCAATGAGCTCTCTGGCTCGCTTACTCACGCGCAGGAACACAACATAAAGTTATTTGGCGGCGGTATTCTGTAAGGTGTAGGTACTTCCAGTCGAACTGCTCTTTGACCGAATAACTCTTTTAAGAGTGCGTACCGTACGCTCTAGCTCTTTTAAGAGTGGGTACCAAGCCAGAAAAATATGGCAATGCTAGATGAAACAAACTTATGTCTAATCTTCGCGTGGAGATGAGATGTAGAAACCGTGTTCCGCGGAACAAAAATGAACTAAGCACTTTTATCTAAATAACTCGTAAAGTATAGAATATTTAAAAAAATCGTTAGTAGCAGCCCTAGGTCATATGTTAGTGATATTATTTATCGAATTTTTGTCTTAATTAGATACACCATGAACGAATAAAACCGAAAATTCATTATTATTAGAGGTAGCTTTGTGATTTTTTTCTATCGAGGAAATTTCATTCCTTTATGTTTTTGCTCAGATAGAACTCTCGCGAATATAATGAAAATACCCATATAAAAATATTTCTTCATTTAAATACTATTTACTTGGGTAAATTTCAATTCTAAGATTGTTATTTTGCTTTATAAGCACTCTTAATCTTCCCTGTTTCTCACTTATTCAAATACTACTTAGAATTTTTTCCTGTCCGCTACGAATATAATAAATGACCACGCCCCCGTGGTATACATAGGCAAATGATCCAGTAAAACAAAGAAATTACAAAAAAGTTTGTACTTTCCTTTTTAATAAATCCCTCAGGTATAAAAATATATTCTAAAGGTTGAAAAATTTAGAGATTATTTCATTTTCCTGCTGGCCGAGTTATTGAACACATTTTATGTTTATTCAGTGAGCACGCTGTAAAACATTTAACGCCTCAAATCTCTTGTTTCTTGAAAATTTCGTAGTATGAATAGTATAATCAGATTTGTTTCGCGCGTTATGAAATATTTACTTATTATTATAAGGATAGCTGTCCTCCACCTGCGTTCCCTGGAAAAAATAGCCTATATTACTTGGGGATAATGTAGCTTCCTATTAGTGAAATAATTTTTCAAATCCCACTGGTAGTTCCAGATATTAGCCCGCTTAAACAAAACTCTTCCACTTTATTATATTAGTATGTTCTTTTTCAAGACATCAGGGGGGCAATTCTCATTCACTCGAATTCATCACTCGTTCCAATTAAAGTTCGAACTCGTACTTTTTCGAGTGAAAATCAAGTTAGGCTATTCTGACAATTTCGAAGCCGCCATTTTCTCTTATTTTTCGAGGGCTAGCGCTCGAAATGCTTCGACTGGTCGGGTCCGTTCGAAACGTATTTCGAATGCGAACTATCAAACGTCAAACAGTTAGTTTGTAATTTGGAAAAGTAATGACAGATAAGCCTAAGGATTGCCGTTACGCACAGAAAATATTTTGTCATATTCATTTATAATTATTATATAAAATTGATTAACTTATGAATTCTGGATATATTAGGATATAATTAGAGTAAAACGTTGTTTTAAATATTTTATATTCATTAAAAACTTTTAAATTTTAATTTAAGTTATAACATTATCACGTACGTTAACAAAACGCAATTATCAATTGCAACGAAACGCATCGTGCAATTTGTATACGTCATAATGGCAACATTTACTCCTTACACTCGAACTTATTTCGAAGGTTAGTTCGATTAGCGCCGAGAATACAGGAATCGAAAAATTTACTCCGCCCCTCGAAATTTTACGGTCGAAATAGAACTCGTAATGCAATTTCGATTCGAAGGCTAGTTCGAGGGAAGTGAGAATTGGGCCCCTGGTGCGTTTATATAGTACTAGTTAATTTCTCCTTGTTTTCCGTCACCTCTTTTTAAATCTTAGAAACCTTCCTTAGCGTTAGTAAGTTTTTACCAAACATTCATTTGGATGAATAATATTATAGGAACGCATACGTTACAAACAAACATGTAAACATTTTTCTATACAAATAGATGTGATATGATTTATTGTATTTTTAATTCAACGAAGTCGGTAAAGACGCATATGGTCCACCTGAAGGTAAGCGGTTACCATAGCCATATAGACGCTTGCAACACACGAGGCATCACTTACGCGTTACCGACCCTTCCCAACTCCCCGATGAGCTCTGGCGGCCTTACTCACGCGCAGAAACACAACATAAAGTTATTTGGTTGCGGTATTCTGTAAGGTGGAGGTACTCACCCAGTCAAGCCGATCTTTTAGCGAATAAACGCTATTCTCTACTTCACTTTTGATTGTAAAACTAAACCTTTTCATCTATCTGCCTTGTTTTCCAATCATTTGGGGGTCGGTGCATTATGTCCGCGTATTCCATTCTTCTCTTTTATCCATCACACCAGCATCCACTCCTTTCTTACCCATATCATCTTTCACACAATCCATCCATCTCTTTTTCGGTCTTCCTCTTCCCGTATATCCATTCATTTCATTAATTCCTCCTCATAGCATAAGACTAAACCTATTCTTATAAATAAATAAGTAAATTAGAGTCAAAGCGATAGAGTTACATCAAGCCTTCAAAGTATAAATGTGGCTTCAATATTACAAGACATTAATTCACACACAAGACCCTCCATTTGTCAAATACTAAATTCAAATCGCGAAGTCGCTTACAAGATGCTTGCTCTTCATCCTCTTAATCGAAAAATCGACTGCCGTCCACTTGGAATACCATCTTTACTAACAGATCTTAATGGATATATAATAAAACTCTTATTTGTTCGTGCTAACAACTTAAGTTTCACTCGGCGTGTATTTGTATAAACGAGTTGTTTATTGAATAGATTACTTTATCCCGAGAGATTTCTTGTACCGTTTGCTTGCTTACACTGCTTAGTGAGAAATGCGTATGAATAGAATACGTGTATTTTACGAGAACTTTTATGATGTTTAAACTTCCATTAAAGATATATGTTAGCATTTTGAGAATAACGACAGCAGTTGAAGAGGCTGTATGAGTCGAGCCTTTGCCTGTCTTGTGAATAGAGAAGAGATTCAGGCGGAGCTTCAGAGGAAAAATACAGGAAAAGAGGAGCTGATTGTAAATAATTACACTATTTAAGATAGAAGAGTAAAAGTAACTCGAAGATATAAGTACATACTGAGTATGAGCTTTAGGCGACGCCAGAAGAGGTTATACAAGTATTCGTATTATAGATTTCATCCAGTAGGAGCTGGTGAGTGTGGAAAGGGCTATGGCTAATAGGGGAGGTGGAGGCCATAATGGGGAATATAAGCTAGAGACGCTTTCATATATTATAATAGAATATGGAATAATACTAATTTCAAATGTATTTTTGGGCTCTAAATTGACCTTACAGAATACCGCAGACAGAAGTATACAACATTGTTTCCAAGGAGGTACTTTCCCGTCGAGCTGCTCTTTGAGCAAGAAATGCTCTACCGAGCATAGCATTTTTACACAGTTTTTTTTGTACCACTAAGGTGGCAAACAAGCATACGGCCCGCCTGATGGTAAGCAGTTACCGTAGCCTACGGACGCTTGCAATACCAGGGGTATCACTCGCGCGTTACCGACCCTAAAGACATAATTCTTCAAAAAAGGTATTCCTAATAATCTATTGGATAATGATCCTATAGTAGTGGTTCTAAAACAAACTATCTTCAATTAAGTATATCCCAGGTAAGCGCTTTATCTACAAAATGTACCTGAGTGTTATGTAAATATGTTCGTTACTACAAAATGGGTCGTATTATAATTTCAACGGGAATCGAATTTGTAATTCTGACGAGATGTTTGATGCTGAGGACTTCATGTTGATAGATTCACGATATACATTTACATATATTACTTTTAGCGTTACCTGTTCTGTTTTACTGTATTACCGATTGATTGAGATATTTTTTACTAAAGTTGTATGGTGTTAGGTGTCTATAGTATTCCAAACCACTATTTTATTCTTCAGGCGTAAGGTCCGCGCTATCTGGCCATCAAAATAAGTTCTCGATACAAGTTGGTTAACAATCAGTTTGCTTTAACTATCGTGTTCAATTTACGCTCGTAGCACAGTGCACCCGTTTCGTAGCACTTTGTAGCCGTTTTGTAGCCGTTTCGTGGCACTATAAAATCTATACCATAAAATGTATTTTTCAAAATGAAAGAATACCTACTAAACTTTTACTCAGTGTATACAGTTTTTGTTTATGTTTTTCATGTTCTCGTTGAATACCTATGCGCAAAACAGTCTTATGTTTTAAAAAAATCATATTATTTTGAATATTCTTTTTATTGCTTTATGAGTTTAATGTTATTTTGAATACACATTATAGGCCTTGAATTTCAGTAATATTGAAATGTCAAAATAAAATTTATTTATGTATGCACGTAGTGCATTGATTGAGTGAGTGGGATACCCATATACATATAAAATTATGAAGAATATGACGATTCAATCAATAAAAATCATGTTATTATAAAAGAAGGGCTACTATAATATATTTTAGTGCTAACATTGGCTTAGAAAAAAAATACGTACTTACAGCCTTTTAACGATTGAAACATTCACTTTATTATCGCGTAGCGTGTGATCGTGTTTTCAAATTCCCTTGAAATTGTATATTCATATTTTATATTTTCTTGCTGTAGAGTAAAAAGTCCACGAAACCTTAAAAATGTGTTTTGCAAACTATTTACTCCAATAAAATATACTTAGTTGATGAAATGATTCCATAAGGATTCCCTGCGAAAAATAAACAGTATTTCTTTGATGAGAAAATTATTGGTAAAATTCACAAAGTGTTTTGCTGACGGTAGGGTTAGTAAGTGATATTTAGTTTGTTACTTGCTTATAATATAAAATGGGAGCGGAGCTTCTCGACCAATGCATTAGCTTTGTAAGAGGGGTTTCAAGCTGCGAGGAATTTGAAAAATAGGCACTATGTGCGATAGGGATATCTGCAGCTCAGACCGATTTAATCACAAAAAAATGACGAAATCGACGTATTCTAATGCTAACCGATACATCCAAATCTGTTTAGGCAATTAAATGTTATGGTGACACTCTGAAAACATTATGTGACACTCCTTTCTTGGAAGTCTTGTAAAAATTAATTTGTGTTTATTTAAAAGTATGTTCCCGTATTTCAGAATGTTTGCTTTCAATATATTCTTTGCACACGTGTACAGACCAATGGTTTCTATTCTGATCTTTCCCCGGCTTCTCCGTACATTTCCCGGGGGACCATGTAACGTTCTAATCGTAAATTCAGCTCGCAGCGCGCGGTTAATCGCCGGTGAAATTTTACGAGCGAAATTTTAGAGTTTCCCTGTTCTTATTAAATTTATACATGCACCCAGGTTTAGTGGGTCTTATATCTAACTTAATACCGAGATTTGCTTGCTTTTTATACAGTGATGGTTAAAAGTTTTGTAATATACATTAACGAGGCCATTATTCCCCGACTGTTATGTCGTGATATCATTGCATTACTTGTTATTTAAATGTTTTTCTTCTCTATCTCCATTGCATTGGTGTATCTAGGATTATTTTTCAGGGGGCCTGACCCCTAAATAATGATGTCCGATGTGTTGATATTGATGGAATCGTAGCATCCTGGGGTGCGCCGCCCCTGGCTACCCCTATATTGGGTGACTTTTTTCGCTAGAACAAACGTTGTTCAGCCCATGGTCTACTAACATTCTATAACATCAAATAAAATAAAACGTCATTGGTTTTTGAAAAAACCACAAACTAGAAAATTTTCGATAAGTCAGGAAGCCGTGGATTCCCACACCTGCTACAAAACTGGCATGTCACCGTGCCACAGCTTGTTTTTTCTGTTCCGTGGTCTGAACAACGTTTGTTCTAGCAAAAAAGCGATTAAAAAGTCACCGTGTACTTATACGTCAATGATTGGATGGAGTCGCTACTACATCGCCGGTCCCGGTTACTACACTGCCAGCACAGCGCTGCGTCTTTTATGGAGCTATGGCAACCTTACTCAACTCAGGAACAACACTCTACATGAAAATAATGTAACGGCTGCGATTTTCTGTACGGTAGAGCTACTCCAGTCGTACCTCTTTATACCATACAACGAGGTTTATTCAAATAAAAATTCACCATGTTAGGTAAATCAACCCGAATGTACCTAAAGCTGTTAAACTTTTAAAATACTCCAATTGGTATTCATAGGTTTAACGAGCTTTGATTTAAAGGTAAATTGGTTGACACGAAACGAGCAATTAGCGAGACATCAATGGATTAAAAGCACCCAATTCCAATGGTTTATATGGCAATTTCTTTTTTCATTCCAGTCGCTTTTTTTTAGGGTGAAAATGTACATTTGTTAAGTGGATATCTTTCACTTAGCGGTTTCCATAATGAACTATTTTTTTTCCAACATTACCTTATGTATGCAACACAGACTACATCGGACATATTCTCGCGTACAAAAAACTGTGTCTATGAAAGTCTGCCACCTCTCACGCACACATTAGTTGGCTATTCCACGGGAAACGAGACTCTATCGCCGTTTACACAGAGCCGTTTACCCGCGCTCGACTAATGTGTGAATGTGTGCGTGCCGGCTTGTACGTACGTGGTGGCCGACATGAGCGACACAGCTTTTTGTTAGCGAGAATATATCCGATTTTTTAAAATCCTTTGTATGCGAAGGATAATTATAAATAGCCGGTAGTTGTCAAATTTTAGCGTAGTTGCCAAGAGCGAAATAACGGTATGGTCTATCTCTCTTCTAGTTCCTGGGATTTAGGGATTAGTGAGATAGTTTAAATATTTATTTATTTATAGACGAGCAGCTTGTTAGCTGATGTGTCTATATCACACAGTTTTAAAAATCACTTCGCACTTATATCAATTAGTTTAATTTGCAAGTTTTTTAGACATTGTGAAGTTGTCCAATTTGTTTTTAATTAAAACTGTTTATTGAGGTAGCAGATACCACTTCTTCAGGTAATCGGTTCCAGTTCCAGACCACTCTATTACTGAGAAAGTGGTGTGCAGTGTTTGATTTAGATGGTGCACGATCGATTTTGTATTGATGCCCACGGGAGGATTTAGCACACACATTCATTACAAATATATCTTGTAAGTGAGGAAGGTTATAATTTCGCGTGAGAATTTTGAAGGTCTCAATGAATATTTCACTTTTTAGTCCACCGATATTCATTGCTTGTGAAATGTGTGTTCGTGAAACCGCACATCTTGATGCACCCTTAGACATCTACAACAAAACACGTAAATACCCATTTTTTATAAAATTCCAGCGACTTCGACGGTCTGTAGAATTCATTATCAAACCACTCGGGTTCAGATACGTATGAAATGTAATCGTAATGTCCCATAGCGAGAGTCCGCTCGTTAATACACATTTATGACTCGCCCGAGACAATAATACGTGAATCCATTGCTAATTCATACTTTGCGAGGGAAATTGAGCTGGATTATTGGGCCATAACGAATTAATTCATATAGGGTTATCAACTTACAGGCGTGAACTAACTGTGACAATGCAGAATTATGTCTCTACCCAAACCCCTACATGAATGAAGAAAATTTACGGAGCAAAGTTTTTAGTAAGTAGTAAAATAGTTATTTTACGATACGTGTGACTTTAGTATATTTCTAGTTTTTTTTTTTATACCACTAAGGTGGCAAACAAGCATACGGCCCGCCTGATGGTAAGCGGTTACCGTAGCCTATGGACGCTTGCAACACCAGGGGTATTACTCGCGCGTTGCCGACCCTAGTATTTTATTTTTAGTAGTATTTTTGTTTAAACTTGTTAACACCATTGGCTCAAAACTATATAGTCCATTGAAAACTTTAATTTGGGGTTGCATTTGTCAGAGGACGCAATTATATTTTTAAATTTCAATGGACTAATAGTAAAAATATATATCATATGAAAAAGTAAATTTCATTGAAAATTGAACAATACAAACATCAAATACCGTCGGGAGCCCGCTCGAGTGATATGGTGAGATTGAAAATCCTTCTGCGGTCGGTTTGGGTCGGATATCTTCATGGGTATTAATGTAATTACAATGATTAAAGTAGGTAGCAAACGTAGGCAGATTTAAGTGTATTACGAACCGGTGGTAGTCAGTTATTAACGTTCATAAGTGCCTTATTTCAGTAGCTGCTCTTTTGATAGAGCTATATAGCTGTTTTATTTGACGTGCTCGTGTAGCATGATTACCCGTTCTTAATCGATCGGCAAAGTTAAGTTACCACCATCGTGGTTGGTACCTAGATGGATGACCGTCTAGTGGTATTTCAAATCGAGCGTTTCCGTGCTTTGGAAGGCACGTAAAAGCAGTTGGTATCAGTTATCACTTAATTGTGATAGTTGTTAGGAGGCCTGTGCTCAGCAGTGGTACATTGTAGGCTGATGATGATGATGATGCTTTATTTATGTAATTCTGAAAAGTGAATAGATTATTTTTGAGACGCGTACTACGACTGAATTTTATAACATCGTTTTGCTTAAATGTCACAGTGTTCCACGTTCCAGTAATACATGATATTTTTTTTCCAACACACTCTCTCGTAAAGTGACATTGATTGCAAAATACAAGTCTTTTTTCTAGCAAGTGTGTTGAAAACGTCATATGAAACGCGTGTGCATTGATTATTACACTCTCGGCTCCCTTATCGCTTAATACCGCCTGGAGTGACTTTGCTCACATGTATCATAATGTACTATTATACATTTTATTTATAAATATTTGAGCCAATGCAGCATTGATCTTCAAGTCTAATAAAATTACACGTAAATCTATGGTAAAAATTCCACGGTGAAAATGAAATACATATTTAAATAGAGCGTGACTTGGTGCTTATCCAGTTTTCTCATTAACTTTAAACCTCGTGAAGGATTCCCCTGACTTTATTAAAAAGGGATTCCTTTTTGCTTACGCCCGTCTCATTCTATTATCATGCCATAAACTGAAAAAGGAAGTAAAATTAACAATGGCCCTGATTCTGTTGTTCACAACTAAACTAATTTTAATCTCACTATGTCTCTTTCTAACAATGAACATAAGAAAAGGATGTAAGAAATTTAGTCCTGTCAAATTAGTCCAATGCTTGTTTTCAATATAAATTTAGTCGCCATCTATCGCGGTTACGCCTAAATACACGCAAAATAAGACGACAAAGATTAAATTGACAACTTAAAATATGTTCTATCCTTTTTCAATAATGTTCGTAAGAAAGAGGTGAGATGTGACTAAAATTAGTTTAGTGCGATTTACAACAGAATCGGCACCAATGTTTACTTAAATTAACTCCGGACGTTTTTTTTTCAATTAGTAGAGGTTTCATCGCGGAAAAATACCAGGGGGATAGCAACCGACAGGAGCTATTCTGTTCCTAATTAATCCACCCTGAACAATTAACAATTCAATTTAGAACTACGGTCACTAATCTGAGAGTTTAGAATTGCTCGTCTAAGCTGGATGACTTCATTAATGATTAGAATTAAAAGACAATTTTATAAGGACCTTCCTCCTCCGTGTTTCTGGCCTGAAATGGAATGAAGTCGGTATTGTTTTTGTCTTCTAGGGGGTTCAAGGTTTTCTGGACGTGGTAGTGAGGTAATCTAGGTACGAATTAGTCTTGATAAGAACACTTGTTTCACGATTTAATTATTTTGAATGGTTTTCTAGAATAAATAATGGAAATTGAATATGGAATAACCATTAACAGCTTTGTATAGAATTGAAAATCGTTTCTGCATTAGATAGATAGATAAAATCATTATGATTGAATAAATGTAGTGGAATTTACATAAATGTATTGAAACCATCGTCTGTCTGTTCCATAGAATATAATATTGGTAGATAGAGAGGCTAATTTATACATTTATTATCTAGTCACGAAAGAATTTAGTAAATATAATTGGACTGTTTTACCAAAAACCTTAAACCGACATCAAAGTACACTAAGAAGTAATCAAATCCTGATCTGATGACAATGGGACCACACGGGAAGCGTACCCTTTCAAATAAAAAAAGATTTTTCCAAATCGGTTAATAAATGACGGAGTTATGAGGTAACAAACATAAAAAAATAAAAAAAATATACATTCGAATTGAGATTTTTTTTGAAGTCGGTTAAAAATAAAGTAGCAGAGATGGTAATTATATCTGACAAACTCAAACTGGGAAATTCTAGGTAAAACTTGTTAACTTTAAATATATGGAAAGGCATTCTATCATTAGGTACGTGAAATGTCACTTATATTGTTTTTTATGTTGTTTAGTGTGTGTTCTAAATGTCAAAGTACGTATTTCATCACATAAAACTGGCAAAGCAATTCCAGAAAAAACAATCAGAGAATGTGTTTGTCGAGGGACTCGTTGCGATCTGACGACATTTTACGAACGTAGGTATATACACGACGTATATATGACGTACTAACCACTGTATTGCTTCTGTGTTTAATTTTCTGTGAACATTTAGTATTTTCCTGCTGGGTTTATTTGTTGACCTATATTGACATAAAACTTTATGTTGTGCGAGAGCATTTTAGTGGACTGTATTTACCCAAAGTGGACTGAATTAAATTACCACTACTTATTCCCCAAGTGCAGTTAGGAGACAAAGTAGGAATGCGAAAATTACTTACCCCAAGCATGTGTTTGTAACGTTAATACATGACGAAACTCAGGGGTTCGGATTCTTGAATGAACTTGAGCTTTCGATGAAGAAAAATATCATGAGCAAACCATAGCACGGTGGTCTGGCTGGCTACCACATTCAAGTTTAGAATCTGTGGCTAAGTCTTAGGCTAGACCTTTTGGTGAATCGGTGAAAGCCCGTCTACGCTTTGAGTGTTTGTCACCTTCGGCCAAAACATCACTAACTACACAATACAATAAAAAAACTTAATCTAGGTACATTTATTTTATTCTCGTACATTAAACATGAAATGCTTTACGCTAGCTGTTCAAGTGCAATAAGGTAGGTCCGAAATAAAAATTATAAAAGAAAACGTAACTATCTGATTGACAAATCAAAGCTCAGGCAGACCGCTAGGCGATTCTAGTTAAAACCAAAGAAAGGACTCCGACTCTGGTGAGACTGATGTTTGAAAGCAACAAAATGATTAGATACCACATGATTGAGTCGCATATGCCCATCCTCCTTTAACAATAATATATTAATAACCATATCCTGCCGGAGTTACTCTCGCATTCGGCTATCTGAGGTAGTTGTCCGCCGGCGATTAATGAGTAGCGAGTAGGGCTAGCAACTAAAAACGAGTTAGGAAGCAGCGAGCAGCGAGTGTGTAGTTCCGATAGTTTTATCGCTGGGCTATCAGCGAGTGTCCAAGTGCGACGGGCGATTACTCGTACTACTCGTTCGGGGCGGTTAGTCTTGCCTGCGCAACACGTTCTGACCGCCAAGTGAGCATCGTTGAGCTAGTATCGCCACGTATCGCTGAGCGAGTATTATCTTTGATAGCTCTTGTCGCTGAGAGACAAACTAGTGGAGCGAGTCCTCGCCGGCCGCGGCGGTGTGAACAGTCAGCATTCAACTATTAATATATGCATCTCTTTTGTTTACACATAATGTATATTTATTGTACGTTTCTTGAGCGAGAAAATAGCCGAGAGTTACTCGTTCCCTCGCCCGCAACAGCTGCCTGATTCGAAACTAAAAAGAGCTTGTACTATGGAAACCAGATAACTGATATACTTACTACCTTTTAGGGTTCCATATCCAAAGGGTGCCAACGGGTCCCTATTACTAAGCCTCCGCTGTCCCTCCGTCCGTCCGTCTGTATGACAGTGGGCTGTATCTCATGAACCGTAATAGGGAGACAGTTAAATGTTTCACAGAATGTCTCTATCTATGTATCTATTGCTGCTATGACAACAAATTGTGGCTATGTTATGTTAGCCGGTTTTTTTAATACATGAGTAAAAACACAATTGATATATGAAGGAATTTGCTAATTTTAGTCTATTTTTATTCAAAGAAGTTAAAACAATAAAACAAACCAAATGTTGGAACATTACCCTTCGTTATCTGTGAAAAAGCAGTTAAAAATATCAAAACACTCGTCGCCTAGCGTAATAGCAGTTGTAATGGTTGTTTTTGTTGAAGAAATGAATGTGGCATCCCCTGTGGCCGGCGGGGAACCATCCCACCAAATATTATTTCATTTAGAGATCAGAAATTATTAGATAACTGCGAAATTGTTTTTTTTTTGGAGCAGAGGCAGTTGAGCTTGGATAGGAAGGTAGCAAAAGAAAATAAAAACAATTAGGTAGTGTTATTAGTAGCAGGCTCCAGATAGATAGAGCAATAAAGAGTGTTGCCATAATTAAAAGTAATGTATTTTATTACTTATGAAAAACAATGGTACCAGGTTTTGTTTTTAGTTAATTTTTTTGGAGAGAGCTCTTTCGAGCTTTAGCTATCCTGGGGCCCAATTCTCACTTCCCTCGAACTAGCCTTCGAATCGAACTTGCATTACGAGTGCTAGTTCGGCCGTAAAAATTCGAGGAGCGGAGTCAATTCTTCGATTTCTGTATTCTCGGCACTAATCGAACTAACCTTCGAAATAAGTTCGAGTGTAAGGAGTAAATGTTGCCATTATGATGGATACAAATTGCACGATAGGTACGTTTCGTTTCACTTGATAATTACGTTTTGTTAACGTACGTGCTAATGTTATATCTTAAATTAAAATTTAAAAGATTTTAATGAATATAAAATATTTAAAACAACGTTTTACTCTTATTATATCCTAATATATTCGGAATTCATAAGTTAATCAATTTTATATAATAATTATAAATGAATATGACAAAATATTTTCTGTGCGTAACGGAAATTCTTAGGCTTATCTGTCATTACGTTTCCAAATGACAACCTAACTGTTTGACGTTTGATAGTTCGCATTCGAAATACGTTTCGAACGGTCCCGACCAGTCGAAGCAGTTCGAGCTGTTATAGTACCTATATGTAGCTTAAACTGCATACTCCATGCTCCTTTGTCTTCCTAAATTGCATTCATCAGCATTTCTCATTTCTCACGGTTGGCACCTTAGCCACCGCTCCTCAGTCCGATTTGATCCGTCACAAAGAAACCAACTGCCCAAATTTAATCCTAAAAACTTATAATTTCAGTAAATAAATTCATCTTTTTTTAAAAAGACGTTTTAGTTTCACGTTATAACATTGGTGGCAGCGGAAAGGGATCATAAAAAGGTCCCCGGTTTTGAATCAGTGCTTGAAATTAAGTGAATATCCAGTGAAAAATAACTGATCAAATAGTTGAAAGTGAAGTGATGAACTATATTGCTGAAAGACTTACCTGAAAAATCCTGAATACTTACTTATTATCCTGCGTGTTCCTGTGTCTACCTGGCAGCTGCGAATCGGGCTCATCCTTCATGTACCTGTAATCCTGAAATAAAGAAAATATTATCTACGTCGAAACTATACTCCGAGGTCACGGTGGCCTAGCTGATATCCTGTCTGCAAAACTTCGTCGTCATGTTCCAGTGGAATCCTGTCATATATGGTGGTATCCTGTATATCCTGTGAGTGAAATTAATATTACTTTTAAATTCTGTGCGTGTTTTGAAACCAAGTCCCTACGATCTATTTTTAGAATAGAGCGCCTTATCACTTCCAAGTTCCAACGCCTACGCGCTGCGCTCTATTGTTTTCTAAGAAGTGTTTATTATTAACGATTGTTTAAGTCGTATTTAATAAGTGATCTTTTTATTTTGAATTTATTTTCGACGATGTCTCAAAGATCTAAATCAGAAGATAGGTTAAAGAAAGGTGAGCGGTCCAACATTCAAATTCCAGCAATTACACCAGATGTTAGCTTAAATGTTTTATTTAAATTTATAAAACCCTTTGACGGGTCGAGAGAATTACTTACTCCTTTTATTACAAATTGCTCAAACGCATATAACTTGGCGAGTCCTGATCAACAACATATTTTGTTCAAGTTTATTATTAGCCAATTACAAGGCAGAGCTGAATCCGCCTGCTCTATAAAAGAATTTAGTGACTGGCCACAATTAGAGAGTTTTTTAATTACACAATTTGGTGAATCAAAATGCTATTCCCACTTGTTAATGGATCTTCAACAATGCAAACAGTTAAACGAGTCAGTTAATCAGTACTCATTAAGAATAGAGACATGTTTGTCAAAATTACTCACAGACATCAATATTACAAATAACAAAAAATCCGAACTAGTAGGCAAAGTCGCCGCAATGGAGGAGCTTGCCCTACATACATTCCTTTTGGGACTCCATCCCCAATTGTCGAATAGCGTTCGGGTTCGATCCCCGAAAAACCTTAATGATGCCATTAATATGGCAATATCAGAAGAAAAAATATTTCACTTTTTGAATAAAAAGAATTATACACCATTCAAACCATCGACCCCGCAGAGAAAATTTGATAATAACAAATCCTACGAATTTAAGCCTACATTCAGCAGTCAACAGGGTACTAGAGCTAAGATATATCCAGTCGTATGCCGATATTGCAAGAAACCTGGGCATGTTTTAGAGAATTGTCGACGCCGGGAATTTAACAATAAACGATACGAATCCGAATTTCCAAATAATAATCGGAACGTTAATCACATCGACGTCGAATACGAAGCCGGTACCAACTATGGTAATGAGAATGAAAATCCTATAAAAAACGACAATTAGGCTCAGCTTGGTGTCGTGCTAGTCAGCCTAATAAAAAAATCGACACCATTTACCCAACTCGTATATTCTATTCGCGCACATATAGACAGGGTAACCAGCCCCAAAGTTCATTACGCGATATTTCTGCATATTCTACGCCACGAACTAACAGACAGGGTAACCAGCCCCTAAATAATAGTCGTGATGATAAACTTAAATCTCAATCCTCCCTACGTGGGAAATCCTACGCGGATACTGTCAGATCTCCAGAACCGATTTTCGTTGATACTATTATTCCTGAAAAAAATAAAATATGTAAAGAAAATAAAATTTATGAAATTACAAGTAATGTTACTCGAAAATACTTACCTTATGTTACGGTTAAATCTTCTGTTTCCTCCAAACCGTTACGATTCCTTGTTGATACTGGTGCTTGCGTCAGCCTAATAAAAAAATCTGTAATTAATACAATGCCAAAAAATATTATTAATGAAACAATTAAAATAAAAGGCATTGACTCAAATTCAGAAGGTATTCAAACTTCAGGAATAATTTCTATTGATTTTATAAATAACAATAATTCATTAACATATAAATTTCACATAATTGAGCAATTAGATATTCCTTACGATGGCATTATGGGAACAGATATGTTTAATTTAATGGACTGTCACATTAACTATACCGAAAATAAACTACAACTAAAAGACCTTGAATTTGAAATTAAATTTAACGAACCTATTTATTCTATCCCCGGTAGGTCGGAAACAGTTATCGAATGTTCCGTAATAAATTCAGATCTTAAAGAGGGATTAATTCTCGACCAAAATCCCATCGAGGGTCTACTAATTGCTAATTGCCTAGTAAAAATAAAAAAAAATAATAGAATAAATATTTCCGTTGTTAATGTATCTGAAAATCCTATTACCGTGAACTCAAATTTAAAATTAAAACTTATACCTATTACCGACGATGTTAAAACCTTCAATGTGTGTAGTTTTTCAAATAAAGAAAGTCAATCTGATTTTTCAAGTGCATATGAACGCACTAAAAATGTATTGAAATTATTACGTGTAGATCACTTAAACCAAGAAGAGGTCGAATCCCTGCATCAAGTATGTGCAGATTACTCCGACATTTTCCATCTTCCTAATGAAAAATTATCTCATACCACAGCTCTTGAACATGAGATTAAAACATCCTCATCCGCTCCAATTCACACAAAATCCTACAGATTCCCAGAATGCCACAAAACAGAAGTGGAAAACCAGATTCATAAAATGTTAGACCAAGGTATAATAAAACCTTCAATCTCTCCATGGTCGTCTCCGATTTGGGTAGTCCCTAAAAAATTAGACGCATCCGGTCAACGTAAATGGCGCGTTGTAATCGACTACCGCAAACTCAATGATATCACTATAGGAGACGTATATCCAATCCCTCAGATTTCTGAAATTCTAGACCAACTTGGAAACAGCAAGTATTTCTCAACACTAGACTTATCTTCTGGTTTTCACCAAATATTAATGAACGAAAACGACGCACCCAAAACTGCCTTCAGTGTACCACAAGGACACTATGAATTCACCCGTATGCCCTTTGGTTTAAAAAATGCGCCTTCCACATTTCAGCGTCTGATGAATACAGCCTTATCAGGCCTTCAAGGCCTTAAATGCTACGTATATCTCGATGACATCGTTATCTATTCCCATGACCTTGAAAAACATGTCCAAAATTTAATTTCCGTTTTCGACAGATTGCGTCAATTTAACCTAAAATTACAACCAGACAAGTGTGAATTCCTACACAAGGAAGTTGCTTATCTCGGTCATGTTATCACCGATAAAGGTGTCAAACCTGACCCTAACAAGGTCAAATCTGTTTCCCAATTTCCAACTCCCACATGTCCTAAAGATATTAAATCGTTTCTTGGACTAGTGTCATACTATCGGCGTTTCATACCCGATTTTTCTAAAATTGCCAAACCTTTAACTTCTCTCCTTAAAAAGGACACTTTATTCAATTGGCAAAACCCTCAACAAGTAGCTTTCGATGAACTTAAACATAAGCTTACATCAGCACCTGTCCTTATCTATCCCGACTTCACGAAGTCGTTTATTTTGACATGCGATGCGTCTAATCATGCCATAGCTGCAATCCTATCCCAAGGCGAGTTAGGCAAAGATAAGCCAATTGCCTTTGCATCACGTACATTAAACAAAAGCGAATCCAATTACAGTACTACTGAGAAGGAATTGTTAGCAGTATTGTTTGGCTGTAAAACTTTCAGACCATATCTTTACGGTCGTAAATTCCTTATTGTAACTGATCATCGTCCACTGAAATGGCTATTCAACCATACAGACCCCAGTAGTAAACTACAACGCTGGAGGTTAAAACTGGAAGAATACGAATACGAGATTGTTTACCAAAAGGGTAAAATGAATACCGCAGCCGATGCCTTATCTCGCTATCCTTTAAATCCTGTCTATCCTTTATCTGATGTCCCTGAAGATCCCCCAACGGTAAGCAATCCATTACCTGAAATTGAAACACAAATTCCTGAAATGCAACCTGAACAAATCACATTAGATGAAAGCATTCCAGAACAATCAAATTATGGACATCCTTTACCTACCTCTATTGATCCCCTTTCTCTTGACATTCCTGAAGAAACCTATCCTGAATATATAAAGAAAATTAATAATCCTAACAACAATTATAATACGGTTTTAATAGAACATAATGAATCGTTAACTAAAAGCCGTAATAAACACGTTGTTATCCCGACTTCAATAGATTTGGATGATTCGAATCCCAATGTTGAGGAAGTTCTCAGTAACTGCGAAGACCCTAAACCATTTTTAGATGAAGAACGGACATTGCATTCATACAAAATCCTAACACAAAATGATACTACTTACTATTTCCTTTTTTATAAAGTATATCATTTTGACCAGTTCTCAAATGAAGATATTTTTAAATCCTTGAAAAATCTTAGAAACGAATTACTAATATCAAACCATGAAAATTCAATTCCGAATATTTCAATATCTGACTTTAAGACCCCGTTTGATAAACCCATATTTGCCAAAATATATAATATGCTGGTATACTTATTCCATAATACCGATATAGCTGTTGACATATACCACAATATTATCATGTACCCAGTTCCCAGTGAAATAAAAAATATACTAAAAGAAAACCACGACATTCCCATAGCTGGTCATTTAGGATCAACTAGGATGTATAACCGTGTAAAAGAAAAATATTACTGGAAGAACATGAAAACAGATATTGAAAATTATGTGAAATCATGTACTCAATGCCAAATTAATAAGGCCTTTCGAAAAATCAATAGAGCACCTATGCAAATCACCACTACGTCTACACAACCCTTTGATCGTATCAGCCTCGATTTAGTAGGTCCTCTTCCGGAGGCCGGTGTTCTTAAATTAAAATACATACTGACCATACAAGACGACCTTACAAAATTCTCTACAGCCTATCCGATTTCTAATGCATCTGCTGAAGAATCGTGTGAATGTCTTGTGCACTTTATTTCCATTTTCGGTATCCCTAAGAAAATTTTGACAGACCAAGGTACAAATTTCACAGCCGAATTATTTAAGAAAACTTGTGAATTCCTTAAAATTAAGCAGATCTGGTCATCACCTTATCACCCACAAACGCAGGGCGCATTAGAAAGGAGCCATTCGACTCTTAAGGAATACCTTAAGTCATTTGTAAATGACAACCAAACAGATTGGCACAAGTATGTTTATACTGCTATGTTAGCATATAACAGTAATATACATAGCACTACAAATTTTACACCATATGAACTTTTGTTTGGCCATAAGCCGTACATCCCAGATTCTATCTATGAACTGCGCTCTGATCTTACCTATCCAGAATACATTAAGATGCTTCATCATCGTTTAAAACAATCCAGAGAAAAAGCCCTAGAAAACATTAATAGATCAAAGGAAAAATCTAAACAATACTATGATCAACACTCTAGAACTGTATCTTATAAAGTAGGTGAATATGCTTACGTCAAAAATCATTTAAGACTCAGAAAAGCACTCTCGCCAATATGGAAAGGTCCATACAAAATTGTGAAAATTCACGGTTACAATACCCTATCCTTACTTATTAATCGGAGACATGTAAAACATCATTACGATGAGTTGAAACCAGCGCATGTCTCATCCTCAGAATAATTATAATTAATTCATAATATTATCGGTATCATACATACCCACTTAATATAGAATAGGTCATATCCAATCGATTTATATTTAAGCTATTTTATTAAATGATATAAAGTATATGCAAGGTTAGCCCTTATTCCTTATTCGTAGATACTTTATTAATCCTTATTATCAACTATATACAAACTACTAATTAATACATTAGATAACTCTATTTACAAGAGTTCTAATAATATAAATATTTACATACTTACTTACTTTATCTTTATAGGTGTATTTGTGAAAACGCAAAAACTAACCAAGAGTTTATTAAAACGATACCCGAAAGTCCTGGAATATATTTTGATCCTGCCGGTGAGGTGAAAATCACGAACGGACACTTAAGTGTTGTTATGCCTATTGATATATCTTATTTTAAACCACATATTGATAACTTAAATAGTTTCATAGGAACATGTAGATTTTCATGCACACAAAGTAATGTTGTTGACCATGTATATTGCCAAAATATGCTACAACCGCTCTCGACTCGGTTCGAAGATCTTATCATTGACTTTAATGCGTTATCTCACTTAATGTCTAAACATACCAAGCGCAACGCCTGGTTCGGTATCATTGGAACCATATCCAAACATCTCTTTGGGACATTGAACGAAGACGATGCACATTCTTATAATAACGCCATTAATTTGTTACAAAATGACCAGTCGAAAATAGCTACTTTAATGAAACAAAACATTTTAATAACAAATTCAGTAATCCAAACGGTCAACGAAAGCTTTCATAAAATCCAAATTAATGAAGCTATTCTGAATGATGCCATGGATAGATTATCATATGATATAAAAAATATATCTGATATTGTTACGATAAAAACTAGATTTAATTTTATCCTTAATGTATTAGAAGGATCTTTGTTAAGCCTGTCCTTTAAGTTAGAAGATATTTTAAATGCTATTATGTTCAGTAAAAATAACATATTACATCCCTCGGTTATTGCCCCGAAACAATTGTATGATGAGTTGATTAAAAATCACCATAACCTACCAAGTTCAAGGGAATTTCCGATATCTCTAGAATTAAATAATATAAATGTTCTTATTAGTTCATCTGATATTGTATCTTATTACGTAGATAATAAGATCGTATTTGTTTTAAAGATTCCTTTAGTTAGTCCCATAGTGTATAATGTTTACCATAACATTCCTCTTCCAGTGTCTCATAGTGATAAGAAACCTATGTCATATGTGACTATTATACCTACTAATAACTACATAGGTATAACTAATGATAAGACATCGTACTTTTATTTAGATAATCTTAACAGTTGTAAATTAGTTTATAATAATTTCTATATTTGTGAACCTATAAATATCCAATCGGTTGGTGGAAGTACTAGCTGTGAAGTAGAATTATTAACTAAAATGGTTGGTAAACTTCCTGAAACATGCCAATATAGATTTATGTATGGCAAAGTGAATATTTGGCAAAGTATCCATTATAACAGATGGATTTATGTACAATCTGATCCAACGAAATTGTCTATTGATTGTTCTAACTCGAAACTGTATGATGTGGACATATTAGGTACAGGTGTTCTTAACTTATCTAAACAATGTATTGCATATTGTAATGGTATAACACTGTATCCTAAGTCAAGCAGTAAACTTGAAATTGACAGAATACAGCCTACATTTAATATTCTCAATGACTCGTGCTGTAATCAATATAAATTTGAAAATATAGTTAATAAATACCCTAAAATCTTTTCTAATATTAACTTAGAATCCTTGAAAACAAATTCAGACATAAATAAACAATTGATAACTGAATTTGATCATGTTATTAATGAACCACATATTATCCAATATGGTACTTATTATAGTAGCATTATATACATTTTACTTATATTCATGTTATTGTCTTTGATTTTAGTCATAAGAAAATACTTTTGTAATAAATTTGGCAATTGGTTTCCTCCTCGCGTTAATAACCCTATTAATTCTCCCGAAACTGATCATCACTCTGATGTTCAGGATGATAATATTTCAATTCCACTCCCGCGTTTAAGAGCAGCTTTAACATAAACTTCGCAACTTCTTCCCAGAAGTTTAGTTTTCCCGGGGGAGCTGTTATAGTACCTATATGTAGCTTAAACTGCATACTCCATGCTCCTTTGTCTTCCTAAATTGCATTCATCAGCATTTCTCATTTCTCACGGTTGGCACCTTAGCCACCGCTCCTCAGTCCGATTTGATCCGTCACAAAGAAACCAACTGCCCAAATTTAATCCTAAAAACTTATAATTTCAGTAAATAAATTCATCTTTTTTTAAAAAAGACGTTTTAGTTTCACGTTATAACAGAGCGCTAGCCCTCGAAAAATAAGAGAAAATGGTGGCTTCGAAATTGTCAGAATAGCGTAACTTGATTTTCACTCGAAAAAAGTACGAGTTCGAACTTTATTTGGAACGAGTGATGAATTCGAGTGAATGAGAATTGGGCCCCTGGTACCATTTTTTCATAAATATACAGTTTGGAAGTATTTAGAGAGAGATTAAATATACGTAAAATGGAGAGTACATTATGTTTCATAATTAGTCAGTACCTTGGTAATATCAACAACAGTAAATATATTTATTTTGTTCAGCAATTGACAACCCACCTAACATATTCAGTGCTCAAAGCGGAATAGTTTTGATGCTCTAAAAATGGGTGCTCTAACGATAATACTTTTTATAATAAAACCGTTCATTTTTATCGATACGTTTTATTAAACACCACAACACTAGAAGCTACAAAACCGTAGGTGTTCAAAAGGGAATGATTTCGAATGTAATTTTTGTTCTCATTTGAGCACCGATCCAAAATATGAATCGGTGCTGAAAAGGGAATAGGATTGGTGCTCAAAAAACCGGTGCACAAATTAGTCGGTAAATAAGAACACGGCCCGCCTGTTACCGTAGTTTGTACGTAGTATTTATATACTCTGAGCCGTAGTCATATGGATGCTTGCAAGTCATGGGGCATCTATCACTAACGCGTTATCGACCCTTCCCCCGTCCCCAATGAGCTCAGGTGATCTTGCTCACGCGCAGGAAAACAACACAGTTATTTGGCTGCGGTATGCTGTAACGTGGAGGAACTTCCACAGTCGAGCTGTTCTTTGAGCGAAATACGCTATGCTCGCGGTCTCTTACTTACTTTAAGCTTAACTTAATTTTCTTTCACTGTTTAGTAAGCACAAGTTGAAGTAACTACACAAAGGTAGCTAGCTCGTTTCATGAAGATCAGTATACAATCACATAGTGACCTACTTAGATAAGTTAGGTCTCTAGATAAACTGTTAGATAGTACCTACCTATTCTGAATTATTCGTAGAACTAAAGAGGTTAGAAACTTTCTAGCCGGAACGTTTCAGACATTACGAAGTCGTTTGTATTAGTTTTGTAGTCAGCCCTTAGCCAAAGCTATTTTTGCTACGTTTAGGCCTGTGTGTGATCGTAATCTCACCGTGGTAAGTGATAATGTGGTGGCAGGTGATTACCACACGAGGCTCTCATGTGAATTTTCCGTAACTGTGCTCGGTGGCTCTCAAATGCAATGCTACAAGCGACGCATACATAACCAAAATTTTAGTAATGTGTAACCAACTAGGTGATGCAACACGCACACATCATTGGCTCATCTAGGCGTGGATCGTTGGGTAAATCGATTTGCATTCGCTTCGCTTGTGACAGTAATCCCTAGACACTTTTTTAGCTATTCAGTTTTTGTGTCACTATAATTTTATGTCATAAAATTATAGTGACACAAAAACTGAAATCGAACACAACAGTTACCAAATTATTTATCTAAAAATCTAAACAATATAGACAAAGGCGAAATGAATAAGAGAAACAAAACATATACTTAATACATTATTAATATAACTAAAATAGTGCGGAAAATTCAAAATTCAAAAAATACGCATCGATTGGACCCAACTATATTTTTGTGCCTTTTGCGGTCGAGACCATGGGACCGTGGGGGTCCGAAGCTCGCCGTTTTGCTCGCACCTTCTCATCAAAATTTATCGAGACCTCCGGAGACCAGCGGGCGGGGAGCTTTTTCCGCCAACGCGTCATCTTGGCTATCCAAAGAGGAAACGCTGCCAGCCTTCTGGGAACCCTGCCGTTAATCGAAAGCAGCGGCAGGCTTGAGGAAATTTTCTATATATAGATTGTATTTTGTACATATTTGTTGTAAATAAAGTTTTACCTAACTAAAATAGATTGAAAGAAATATATACAAGAACAATGAACCTTAAAAAATATAATATAATAACTAAAATACGTATATTATTAAAAGGAGTCCCTTTAGGCAAGGTTCCGAAGATACTGGCAGCACCCCCTTTGAATAGCTAGACTAATGTACGTACATTATTTATCCAATATAATAATAAAGGTTACAGAAAATAATTGAAGATAACGAATATCAGTGTTCGCCCAACCTGAGAAACGAACGAGAGTAACGATCCAAAACTGAAAAATACTCCTCATTAACTATCATTATTATTCATTATAGATAATGTATTATGTTAGTATTTATTATCATAAATCTAGGAATATAAATGTTATTTTTGCTTTATTTGATAATGAAGTAGCCGTATTAAATAATAAGATATTTTGAAATAAAAAAATTATAGCAGTAAATTAATTATTAGTTACTTTGCTCAAGCCTCGCCACACACGTAAGACAGGACACAGACACAGACGCCCTCAAAGCAATTTCAACCTTATTTTCCTGCCAGTACGATTCTAAAGTATATAAAAGATCGCACCCATGAATTAGGTCCTCTAACGTCGCGCGTTTATTTATTTATTTATTTATTTGGACAAGCAACAGAAACAAGTTAAAAATTTTTTAACGCGTTGCTTGTATCGTATTAAAATAATGCTAAGGTTGAAATTTACCAACAAGAGCGTCCGCGTCCGCATCCCGTACTACGAGTGTGGCCAGGCCCTAATGAAACCAGTAGGGCGATTACCTAACTTAATTTCAATGAAATTCAGATTGAAATAACCTCTGAATCGGTAGAAATATTACAAAATCGGAAAAGGTTCCATTTCTAATGAACCACTGTTTGTATTTGCAGTTATCAGAACGTAAAAAAGTTATCAGAAAACCGCTATATTGAACCGATTTCAATTCGAAAATGATTGAAATTTAGTTACGTAATCGCCCCACAGGGGTTCAAACTCATAAGTTATAGAAGTCAGTAAGATGCTGTAAGACGAAGGTATGATGCTGTAAGACGAAGGTATGATGCTGTAAGATGAAGGTATGATGGTGGTGGTAGTATGCTCTTACTTCACTTATTCAGTTTATGCTTTGATAAGGCACTTATGTATGTAATAATTAACTCTGTTTGTAATACACTTAAACTAAGAAGACTCGACTCGAAGAAACTCAACACTGCATTTTTAAGTAAATAAAAACCCGGCATAGAGTCTGACTCACACACCGATGGTTCCGACCTTCCTTAGACGTATAATTTCTTGGTTTGGGTCATAACTGTAGGCAAAAACTGGACCGCATAACTAAAATTGTTTGTTAAGGAATTTTGATTATTTCGAAGAAACTGTTATAGAAGAAACATCGTTCTATTTTTCCTGTAATATTTACATCAATGTCTGTCTACTGCAATTACTTCAGATTTTAGGCATTGCGAATTTCGGAGATAAGGAGGGGGAATGGTATTGTTTTGTAATTTTTCATCATAATTCAAAAACTACGCAACATAAAAGAAAATAAAAACCTGATTTGGAATCGACAAATGAAGTTCTTTCATATGATACCCATTTAAATTTGTAGCCCTACTTTGGCATTTCTCCCCCATTTCGGCCCCTTTAGCAAAGAAAATAAAAGTGTTTCTTTAATTTTACACGTGGAATATGTGTGGGCCAGCAATATTTATAACTATTCTAAATCAATAGCATCAGTAGTTGCTGAAATGTAGCGCTGTGACAGACCGACAGATGGACGGAGAGGCACCATAAGGGTTCCTTTTTACCCTTTTTGGTTCGGAACCCTAAAAACGACTAACAATAATATTGCACGAAATTCACGACTTGTAAAATTTCTGCTAAATTCTATTGGTAAATATTTCTAAATGTTGAATGGACTATCGCGTGTATTTTTTACGGTGAAAAGTTATTTCAATTATCAGTGTGAAAACGATTGGTGTTTCCATCAATATATTTATTTTCCATTCCATTAACATTTTCGTTATCACTTCAGACCGGTAATTGAAATGTTTCCAATTTAATTAAAGTTATTAAAACTTAAGACACTCACTATTCTTAGAAAGATCTTTTTTTTTTTTTTTTTACTGTTTATAGGCCTGTGTTTGACTGCAATCTCACCATGATAAGTGATGATGCGGCCGAAGGTGGTAAGCACACAAAGCCTAGAAGGAACTGGCTCTTAAGTGCAGCTGTCGGAACACACCGAAAGGTGCTTGGCGACAGATTTTCAACTTAAGGGTGGTAGCCAGCCAGGTGGGTACTACAAAGTACCCTACCACCGTGCTTTGGTTTCCTCACGATGTTTTCCTTCACCGAAAGCTCAAGCTCATTGTAGGATTCGAACCCGGGACCTTCGTCTCGGTATCCGACGTCACTACCACTGAGCTATCATCGCCTTAAATTATCTCTGAGAATTGCTTAAAGTTCACATATTTATGGTCCTATCTTCCTGAAAAAATAATATAAGCTTTACGTCCGAGCCGCCGGCGTTGTAGGGGTTTAAAAAAACCTTTTTGACTAGGTCTTTACGACCCTTAAGGTATTTATGAGGAGTGAATTATACGTATGGGAGCCTAGGGTCGTAGAGAGCGAAGGATTTATTCTAGTTTTTTTTAGGTACGGTGCCGTCGGGTAATTTTCGACGTTCATTTGTTTTTCTATCCCCGCCTCCGGGATTGAATGGCCTTCAATACCTAAAATATCCTATGATAAATCTTTACATATTACTCTGTGGAAACCAGGTGCAGTACTACCCAACTGATAAGGCGTGAATCTTCGTTCGTACAGAAAAGAAAGTATGGCCCCGAAGATTAACGAAAGAATGCTTAAAACCTACAATCAACCTTAGGTCGCTACTATAAGGTTCTTAATACACTGCAGCTGTTAGTTCCGTTTCACTCGCAAGTCACGCCCCTGCGCACGGCGCGCGCTAACATAGCGGCAGCTGCCGACCAATAGCGGTTTGCCGCGCTTTGAAAAAGTATCTTCTGCGCAGGTACATCGGTAAGCCTTATCAGTTGGGTACTACTGTACCTGATATATATTACATACTAGCTGTCTCGTGCGATTTCACTCGCGTTCCCGGGATAAAAGTAATCTATGTCCTTCTCCGTACCATAGACTATCTGCGTAAACAAAAAACGCGAAAGCGTAACAAACAAACTCACATTCGCATTTATAATGTGTTGTGTATAGAAATGGAACCCATGAAGGCGTGGCAGTCAAAGAATCTAACCTCTACGCCAACGCTGTCAAATTGAGTGCAAACTAACACCTTTTTCTAAATGTCTCCTTCCTTATACGACAGAAGCTCTTGACTACAGGCAGTATAACTTCCTAACTAATGGACGTATAAGAGCTGAATAACAATTAGTTATACTGAGACTTCATCATAATTTAGTAAGTAATGCCAAATCGGTTTCCTTAATTGATTTATTGTTGTCTCACGTTTTCGTTCTTGGAATAATTTTATTAATTAGCATGTGAAGTTATTGCCAAGCCAAAATATAAATTTACTACATCTAGCAGTAAATTGTATATATTTTTTAATATAAAATAAATTAACTTTTTAACAAAAAAATAAACCGCCTTCAAAAGGCGGAGAAGGCTTTGAAGGCGGTTTATTTTTTATTAAAAAGTTAATTTATTTTTGAATTTTTAGTTTCATCTATATGAAATTTATATGGGACCATTTCGGAATAAACCCCTTTCGAACAAAAAAAGAATTTTGCAAATCCGTCTATACAGGGTGTATTTTTGGTCAGCGACAAGCGACCCAGGAGCGGTAGTACAAAAAATATATTCCCCAAAAATGGACTTAATTCCATTAAATACTGTAAATATGTTGAGAAATACCTTATTCAATTTGAAATAAAATTACCGCAAAGTATGGTTACTAGGCACGTGCACTGACTAGAGCTAGGCACAAGCCGCCATCGCCCCACCCCTTTACTCCTTCGCACTCCCGTTGAGTATTATGTCTACACTTTAGCTTATTACATGATTTTCAAAATTTTAATATTTTTATTTTTATTATTTAAAAAAAATAAAGTATTTTTTTTATATTTTTTTTAGCACCAGTATCTATTGTATTATCGACCCTGAGTCGCTCGTCGCTGACCAAAACAACGACCTGTAGATAGATAATCAAAACCTGGCATGGTTGGTCGCTAATGAAATTATGTGATATAATGTTAAAAGTACTTAAAAGATGCCTTTAAACAGTTTCAACAGTTTTGATTTTATTTTATCGGGGTTGTACCTATCGACCAATATTTAATTTTAATTGCCTTTTAGAGTCATTGAATATAAAATATTATTTCGTTTAATCATTACACCGAAACTACAACCCCAATTAATTTATTTTCATTACATTACCTTTGATCTTCTCAACAACAAATTGATATTATCGCGACCTCCAAAACAAACGCAATAATAAAAACTATTTGATTGGCTCCCAAGACGTTTGCGAAAATAGTTTAGCTAAAGTTTAATCAGTTTCTGATTACGTATTAAAGACAATATACTTTTGGTAACTTTAATCATCTTATTTTTGTTTAGCGACTAGGTATGATGATGAAAGTATATAAGATAATATAGAAAGCCTAGTTATAAGATAGGTATAGAAAGCGGGAGAGTATAGGCTGTATGTGCTTACAACCTTCGCTTACATTATCATTTATCATTATGCACATGTATACAGAGTAACAAAATATTTAATCAATTAATCAATTTATTTATCTAATTTGTCAAGTAATTAATTAGCTTTATTTATGGAAGAGCCGAGTCTCCTAGTACAGGCATTAAATGCTGTTACCTTATAATAAACTTTGTTAATTAAATAAATATAATAATTATTAAAAAAATTGTAAAGATGCATCCCCAAACAGCGGTAACGCACGTCCGTCACCAATATTTCACGCGGCGTGTCAAAATGTCCGACATATTGTACCCAATGATTTTATAAGTAGGAAATTAGGATTGTACCGATAGTAAAGCCCATCACAGATGTAGCTATAATATATATTAATATGCCGAGCTATAATATAAATTACAGTACAGTTTGGCGAAGAAACACAAATATATATTATAGCTGTGTGTGCGGTCACTCTAAGATTAGTATTGAAAATATATCGTAATATGCCTTGCTATGATTTATATTAATATAATATTATAGCTACGTCTATGATGGGCTGCGGAATGCCAGCATCTTATACAGAACAATATTTTTTTACGTTTATGACGTAGTAACCCCGAAACGTCGGCAATATTTCACAAGTTTAAGTTGACGTCACATTGAGTTAACTTCTCAATTTAACCGTATAATTCTCCTCAGTGACGTAATGTAATAATTTACGGCACCATAGACCCATCTCGCTTGTCTCTCACACCTTATTTGCAACCCCATATATTTTCATTCGGGTTGTAATCTATTGAATTTTCTCGCGCGTTATGTTGACATACTCGGTTGAACATAAATTATCTCGGCGTAAATGTGTGCGGTGCAACATTTGTTTACAACAGCCTAGTATACAGAACTGTAATTGCGAAAAAAGTTGTCATTTGTTCGAAAATTCCGTATTTCTTTGTCAAGATATATATATTGTAGATATATTTATGTAGTTATGCGTGATTAAAAGTAGGTACTATAATTAGTAATACAAATGAATACATCATCATCATCATCATCAGCCTATAATGTCCCACTGCTGAGCACAGGCCTCCTTTCATAAATGAGAGTGAAAGGGAATTGGCAATACTCCACCACGCGTGCTCACTGCGGATCGGTGGAGGTACTAGCCTACCTCCCCCGATCCGCAGTCAACCTACTGTTGGAATTTTTCAAGCCGCCTAGTAGGCATCCAACTAGCTTAACGACTATCACAATTAAGTGATAACCGGGACAAACGGCTTTACGTGCTTTCCGAAGCACGGAAACGCTCGATTTGAAATACCTCTAGGCAGTCACTCATCCAGGTATCGACCACGACGGTGGTAGCTTAACTTTGCCGATCGATTAAGAACGGCTAATCATGCTACACCACGAGCGCTTCATAAGAAATAAATACTTACAGTCACCAAAATAATACATAGTCGCCTGAGTAAAGCAATAATAAGTTTAAGCAATAGTACCTAGGTACCTACTACTAATATTTCAACTATAGTATTTACTGATAGCTTTGAACAGAATTCCGCATTTAGGGAAAAACGAATGCTGACTCACATAAATTGAAGCACAGGTAGTATATGTATACTTAGATATACTTTTAGCATATCATTCGTTCCGCTTCTCTCATATCACCTTGGGTCTTGTATAAAGTGCGGAAGCTTTTCCGTTCAAAATAGGAAATGTATTTCACCCGATAAAAAACGTATTTCGAATATGTAACAGTTCTCTCCAAAATAATTTTAAATTCGCCATTCGGGATCACGCGATCCTGTCAACAATTTTGGCTATGTGAGAGCGTGTATTACTTTTTTCAGGATGGAATGGAATGTTTCTAAAAATGGAAAAAGTTTGAACAGCTTAGAATTATTGAGTACAATTGTACAACGAAATGGTGGATTGATACTATACAGGTGAATTTTTTTCCAGCCAGTTAGGGAAACCTCAGAACTTCTGAAAATTAAAAAAAAATAACATATCTACGAAAAAACTTTTTTTTTATTGTCATTTTTATTTTCTTCAGCTCATGGTTCCTTTTCAGCGTTTTTCTCTAAGACCTGCTGTTCAGAATTTGCCCATACTGGCTAGAAAAAAAAAAACAACCTGTATATTATGGAGTAAGCTTCTTGAGGTTGATATTATTGTATGATAATAGGAATCAAAATGGCCTAGTAAGATTTCAAAGGAGTTCTCACGCTCAGGTCGTGGAATGCGCTCTCCGCCGCGGTTTACCCAAGGGACTACAGCATGGGGTACTTCAAAAAGGGTATGAAGATATTTATGCAGGGTCGGCAATGTGTGAAAGATACCCCTGGGGTTGCAAGCTGCTATATGCTAACAGTAACCGCTTAGTCGTAAAAAAGGTCTAAATATTGTTTTATCGATTAAGAAAAAATCTAATTACGATTCCTTTTTACAAGCTTTCAACCTGCAATGTATGTATGTATGTATGTTTGTTCGTTATAGGGTGGAATCTTGCAAGTTGAATTTCACCCACTTCCAGTGGTCGGATTGACTTGATATTTGGTGTACATTAGTATATTGGAAGACAATGCAAGTACAGTCAATAAAAAGGACAGTCACCAAAAAAAGCTTCCGCTTCATTATTTAATAAACTACCCTCATTCTCTCACTTTAAAACTAGGTCAAGTGAGTGTGTTCATTGCCTAGCTTGAGAAAATGAAAGTGAAAGAAAATCGCGCTGAAGAGTTATCGGCACAGACAGACGTCGTTGATTTAATGTTCAAACATTGAACGCAATATCAAAGAACCTTTGAGGTTTTGAGGTTAATTAGAAATCTTTAATTAACTTTGAAAAAGAAACCAAACTAACTTGTTGGTCATTACTACTCCAATAAGTTTCAGTCATTACAATATTTTTATCTTAGAATTAGAATCTAAATTAGTAGCTTGAGCTTATATATTATGAGGATCAAATCTAATACACACATAATAAAAACAAATATTTATTAAGAATATTAATTCAAAGAAATTAAGACCAATCGTAAATCTGGGTGGTTTACATATTAAATACAGTTTTACTCTTTTTTAAATACCTTAACAAAAAGGTAGTTTCTCTCTCCGCCTTTTTTCCCGCCCTGTATTATGTACACACATATTACAGAATAAGGCAGATAGAGCGCGCGGAACACGGGAGTGAGGCCAAAAAAGCAAATATAAATTGAAAAACACATACCTGGTATTCGCTTTTGAATTTGTATTTGCTTTGTTTAACAAACTTTATTTAACAAAAACACTTCTTTATTAATAAACTGTGGTTAAACAAAGCAAATACAAATTGGAAAACGAATACCAGGTATCTGATTTTGAATTTGTATTTGCTTTTTTGGCTTTACTTTCGTGTTACGCGCGCTCCATCTGCCTTTTATTCTGTACTCTGTGTATGTACATAATACAGGGCGGGAATCTGTGGCGGGAATACCTTTTTGTTAAGGTATTTAAAAAAGAGTAAAATTGTATTTTAAGATTTAAACCACCCATATTTACATATTATAAATATTAACAGTACCTACATGTTACTTTTCCAAAAAAGTAAATTCCAATTTAAAAGCAGAGGATCCTACGAAATTGCATCATTAAATCAAAATTAAACGTCTCCATTTTGACACCGAAATGATTGAAGACTCCCCCGTCGCGGCACGTTCTCGAAACCTCTCGCCGGTATCGGAGCCCCAAAGTTCCCACAACTTTACCTATAATGACATTTCGACGTCTACTGAGACTTCTTTATGAGTCATTGCTCACTCTTCATTTAGGATTATTAGTTTGAGGGATCCATTTAGATTTCTGTTAAAAGTTTTCGTCTTTTCTGAACAAGATTAAAATATATTAAATGATCTTCTTTCAGGTTAGAATCAAAGAGAACTTTTCTCACAAAGTTAATTAAATCTTCACTCACCAAAAATTAATAGGAAAATTAGTAGATTAACGGCGCGGAAAAATGTAATAAACGAGTTACGCGTCTGTCGTTTTCGATGTAAATTTCACGACACACCCACAAGTTCGTTACCGGACATCCCCGACTATGTCCGGCAATATACTGCTAGTCAATGTTGCACACCACCGCGCGGTTTTTGAAGTAGTATACATACGCTAGTTATTAAACTTAATACTACTTTATCTAAATAGCTGTCTCAAGTTGGAAATTTGTCGCCATAGTTTATGGCGCCGATCCCACAGCGAGTGATCTAGAATTCTGCGGTCAAAGTTCTACGTGTGCTCTCCTTGACCGCCGCAGTCACTGTATGCAATGATCAAAACCGCAATTACAGTGACCGCAGAACTCTAGACCGCTCGTATCGGCGCATAAAGACGTGCATTTGAGACCCAGATCCCTTCTAGACGTATGCTTACCACCTTAGCTCACATCATCACTTACCATGGCGAGATTGTGGTCAAACACAAGCCGTTCCGTAGTATAAATCATAAGTGGCTTCAAATGGTTCGTGTAATATTACACACGTTGCTGCTCGCTTTTCTCATGAACTTAGCTTGACACGCTACCAAAGAATAAATAATAGTACTAACGTAACGCTACAGCGTGTCTAGATAGTCTATGTTTAGAGCAATTCCGCCGCCAAAACGCTGCACTTGTGTACTACGATATCAAACCATTTTTTTTTCCATCGTTAACGTTTTAATAAAGCCGTTGTTTCAGAGCGGCGAATAAATTGAGTAAAATAATACGCACTGTAACGTTTAATGGACGCCGCTAGCTTTTCGTGGAATCCACTGCGGGGTTTACTCTGTCTGCATATTTTATATTTAAGCAAAAGAAAAAACCTACTGAAAAAATGGGTATTTGTTAAAGAAAAATGTTCCTAAGTTTTAAAATCAAAATCAAAATCAAAAAGTCATTTATTCAGTTTAGGCCTTAGTAAGGCACTTATGAACGTTATGTACATACAGTTGAATTTACCACCGGTTCGGAATACACTTAAACTGAGAAGACTCCGGCAAGAAACTATAAATTAATATTTGTATTAATTAATATTTGTATTTATATGTAATTATTAATATTTGTATTTTAGCAACAATGAGTTACCGAGTGAGTTTAGGCATTAAGGCGGGGTTCTCCCGAAAAACCGGAGTATTGGTTCTTATTTCATTAGTAAATAGAAGTGATTAAAATTTTGAAAAAAATATATATATGTTATTTTACACTCTTTAAGCTTCCTATTTCGACCTTTCGATACACGATTACGAGCACTTTGCTGCATCGAATTAAATCGCAAAGACAGGTCTTAATGGTCTAATGGTTCTAATTTCATTTGACTTTTGGGTAATGAAACTTATACCATAATAAAATACATGAAAAATGGATTATATAATGGCCCTCATATTTTGAATATGTAAAATTCCATCCTCCTTTCAAAAATAAGTTTTTTCAAACGCTGTTTGCGCTACAGCTCACTCGCCGCGTCCCTCAGTCCCGAGGATCTGCATAGAACTTATAGTGATCTTTTATACAAAAATGTTAGTAGTAGTAGTATTTATTTATTTATTTAAGCCTTGCAATACATATAATTTATAATATAATAACGTGCTTCAATTTTATTAATCTACATATTACAAATCATCCCATTGTTGGGCAAAGGCCTCCCCATCCTATTCCAATTTTTTTTGTCCTTGACAAGTCTGTTCCAGGTCTTTCCTGCACTGTTTTCCAATTCGTCTCGCCATCTTATCTTCGGTCGTCCCTTCGCTCTTTTCAGGTATCTTGGACACCAGGCTGTACTTATTTGGGTCCATCGGTTATCCGTACATCGAATTACGTATCCTGCCCATTCCCATTTAAGTTTTCTAGCGACTTGGACAACGCTCTCATGTGGCTCTTGTGTCGTAGCTTATAGTTGGAAATCTTGTGTATTAGTCTCTTTCTAAGTATTAACCTTTCCATCTTTCTTTGGGCTACTTTCAATTTTTTTGCTAAGGTATCGGTTAAGTAGTAGTAGTAGTAGTAAACTTTGGGTATGAAAATAGGTTAGAAAGGGCCCCGATGTCAAGTGTGGACGTTACAACGAGCCTACAACGAGCGCAATGCGAATCCCTGTGTTTTCGAAAAAACTGACAATCGGGCGGAGCGCAGTCGAGCGCGAGACGAATGCTCGTTCGAGGCTCGCAAGTTCGTCCACGCTACGCGAACAACGAACGAATTCTGTTGGTTCGTGGCTCGGCTCGGGCTCGGTTCGCGTAGGTTAAGAAGTCTAGTGGTTAGCGAAGTTAGCTATACATCTGAGCGAAGATAATGACTCTATCATATCAATGCATATAACAATGCTTCTCAGAACGTCGTATAGAAAACGTACCTACATGCTTATTAGTACAATAAAAAGAATACTTGTTTACCATATTCATTAAGTTTTTTGCCACCACCGTCTGTACCTGTAACAGAAACTCATATTAGGAATATATTCACTCAGAATACAACAGCCAAATAACTTAATGTTATACACCGTGAATGTAATGTAAAAAAAAAAATTCTGAACATTTGTATTATTAAGAAAAGTCAAATATTATTCATTATAACGCATGACGTAGTCTTGAACACCCTTTTACGAGCGCAGTGTACTCGACTTGTGCTCTGGGTTGGTATTTTCTACCATTGTATAAGTAAACTTTAATTTATTAACTCGATTTCTCATAATTCTAATAAATTTTAATAATTTTTTTTAATACACATGATATTTTTTTTTTTAAATAAATGATTAGTACCTATTCATTGGGTACATCATGTGGGCTGCGTTTCTAAGACGAATAAAAAGTAATAATAATAATTAAATAATAATAAAAAAAAGTCACGGTGTAGTTCCTGCGCGTGAGTAAGGTCACCAGAACCAACGGCCTCTCCGTTGGTATATGGCCATAGAAGGATCGGTAACGCGTGAGTGATGCCTCATATGTTGTAAGCGTACATATGATTACGATAACCGCTTACCATCAGGCGGGCCGTACACTTGTTTACACCTTCCATAGAGTGTACAGACAGCTACACTTGAGAACCAGTTTAAACTAAGTTTTACAACCCTTAGTCGGGTCAAAAATCTGTCCTTAATAATTCAAAATATAAATATTCATATGTTGGCTGTTATTCATACAAAATGAAGAGTCGTTTTTCTACTCTGTGTAGCATTAATTATCCAAGTCTCATATTTAAGCTGCCAGCCTAGGTACCTGTACATTTGAAGGGCGCTTTTTGTTGGAACAAAGTGAGGCAGGTTTATGAATAAATTAAGACGAAATACCTTTGTTTATTATAAATGTTAGAAAAACTGAGATGTAAGGCTGACATGTTTGTTTGTAAATAATTTATGTAAAGTTACGTGATTTAGGCGCTGATCCCACGGTGAGCGGTCTACAGTTTTACGGTCAGCTGCGTTCGACGTTCTCTGTAATCTATGCGGCGGTTTGATCATTGCACACGGCCTCAGCGATCAAGAAGAACGCACCTAGAACTATGACCGCAGAACTCTAAACCGCTCACTGTGGGATATTATAAAACACCTAAGCGCCGATCCCACAGAGAGAGTTCTAGAGTTTTGCGTTCAGAGTTCTGCGTTCCGCATTCACTATTGTGCACACAGCAAGCAGTCTATAGAGTTCTGCAATATTCGCTACCGATCACACGTCATACACTTTTTTACTTTTAAAGGCGCCTTATTTATTACAGTGAACGCGAAACTCTGAACGCAGAACGCTAGAACTCTCACTCTGTGGGATCAGCGCCTTAACTGATATTTTACAATCTCACCTCATCTTACTATATCTCATCTCATCTCACTATATATAATTATAATTATTAATTATTATTGTACGGTTTCAACACCGTACATTTTTCTGTGTACGCAGCAACCTACTTTTGTCGCCCGCTAATAATAGCATAAATACACGGATTCTAAACATTTTACTAGAGTGCATTATAACGTTTTATATCAACAACATCAAGAGGAACGAATCACCAAACTATTACTGTGAATATAGTCAATATACCTTTGATACTTCACAAGTGGTTTCTCTACGCACTCCAACATCAATTACGATACAAATGTACTGGACTAACTACTACTAGCTCCGTACAATTATTATAATAGTAGAAAAATTTTAATGTTTAGATATTTGTGTCACAATCATGCTTCAACGGCTGAACGGATTTGGGTAAAATTTGGCACACAAATAGAAAATATTCTGGATTAACACATAGGATACTTTTTACCACAGGAAAACAATATATACGAGTGAAACCGCAGAGCATTTTAGTATGTGAATGTTTCGTAGTATGTGTGCTACGACAAGCGTAGAGCCGCGTAGTACCCGAGATCAATCGTAGCTACGGAATTGTAGCTCTGCTACGAAGTTACAGTGTAACTAAATTTTTTGCACAAATTTATATGAAGTCAAGGGTGGATTCAGGGGGGGTCATGGCGGTCATGACCCCCCCCCCCCTGGGCCTTGGCCGTCTAGGTCAACCTGAATTAAAAATCTTGTGTTGTCAATAGGTTTTGTGGTCACATGAGTAATGAAAATGTGATTGACATTGTTTTAAGTATGATTTTTTCGCGCTACGCGGCCCCTCTTTCCTGTAGGACGTAGGTAATCACTAGAACTAATGGACCGATTTTGAAAATTCTTACAAATGTACCTATTCTATTTTTGTGTGAAATAAGTATTGTTATTTTAGTGGCAAGTGATGGCAAAATTTAAAAAAGATTTTCTATGGCGATGATAGCTCAGTGGTAGTGACGTCGGATGCCGAAACGAAGGTCCCGGGTTCGAATCCTACGATAAATTTGGGCTTAAGGTAAAGGAAAACATCATGAGGAAATCAAAGTACGGTTTTAGAGGTACTTTGTAACTCATCTGGCTGGCTACCACACTCAATATGAAAATCCGTCAAGCACCTATCGGTGTGGTTAGACAGCTGCACTTGAAAGCCAGTTCCTTCTAGGCTTTGTGTGCTTACCACCTTCGGCCACATCATCACTTACCAAGGTGAGATTACGGTCAAACAGTAAAAAAACAGCGGTTACCGTAGCCTGTACACGCTTGCACCCTCACGTTGCTGAACCTGAAAAAACCTCTTCCCATCCTTTCTGAACAACCATCCTTACCTTAAAGTTCATATAGATTTAGTTCACGTAAATAAATATAATATGTACGACACCCTTACATCACAAACAGTTACATAAGGTAGATCTAAGGGTCTACCAAAATAGATAATCAAGACAAATTGATCCGCAATAGGCAATTAAGATACGTTATTGGCGGAACATTTCTATACCAGACCACAAATTATACCGTTTCATTACAAATACGTAATTGTTGTTATGTAGATGAAGCGCTCGTGGTGTAGCATGATTAGCCGTTCTTAATCTATCGGTAAAGTTAATACCACCGTCGTGGCGGGTACTTGGATGGGTGACCGCCTAGTGGTATTCCAAATCGAGCGTTTTCGTGCTTCGAAAGGCACGTAAAGCCGTTGGTCCCGGTTATCACTTAATTGTGATGTCGTTAAGCTAGTTGGAGGCCTCCTAGGCGGCTTGAAAACTCCAACCGTAGGTTGAACACTAGCCTACCTCCACCGATCCGCAGTGAGTACGAGTGGTGGAGTATCTGCCCATTCCCTTTCATCGTCATTTTTGAAAGGAGGCCTGTGCTCAGCAGTGGGACATTATAAGCTGATGATGATGATTGTGATGATCTTATCGTGGGGGAATTTGATTATGATGGTATGGGAAAGTAGGCTATAGCTAGATGGAGATGGGATATATCTTTTAGGGTTCCGTCAATTAAACAACAGACCCTGAAAACGCCAATTCATAATGTTGTTTGTGAGCTGTGTACCTCACTGGGCCGGTTTTTAATCGTTTTGTCCTAATTAATAAATAAATAAAAAGTTTTTATACAATATTTTTTTTGTTTTTATACCACTAAGGTGGCAAACAAGCATACGGTCCGCCTGATGGTAAGCAGTTACCGTAGGCTATGGACGCCTGCGACACCAGGGGTATAACTCGCGCGTTGCCGACCCTGAAGAAATCTCTTCACACCCTTTTTGATGAGCCCCATGCTGTACTCCTTTGGGAAAACCACGGCGCGGAGCTCATTCCACAGTCCGAGCGTCCGCGGAAGGAAAATCCTCCTGGAAGGATCCTGTATTTGACTGATAATGAATGATGTGGATAAAGGTAGTATGAATACAAGCTGTCGGAACACATTAGGTCTGTTGGCGAAAGATTTTTAACTGGTGGTAGCCAACCAGCCGGGTACTACAAAGTACCTACCCAACTACCACGGATCAGTATACACGTAGTAGCTTTTCTTCACAAAATAATACTCTTTAATAATCACGTCTTAATTGTTATAAATTATAATTAATATTCCAAATATGACGCTCCTTATTAAAACGAAATACCTTCCTTGTTTCTCGAACAAAGTTTATTCGCGTTCGGGGAAACTGAATGAGATCTCGTTTTAATTTCGTATCTCGTAATTAATTTGATTAAACGATGAATCCTGGGAGCTCGGTTATCAATCATTAGAGTCTGTTTACTTGTCATTACTAAGAATATAGTATCTTTAGTGCTGTCGAATAGAATATATCGATATTGGTGCCGATTCTGTTTTAAATCGCACTAAACTAATTTTAGTCACATCACATATCTTTCTTATAAACTATATTGAAAAAGGATACAACATATTTAAAGCTGTCAAATTAGTCTTTGCCGTTTTCATTTGCGGGTATTTAGACGTAACCGCGATAGATGGCGACTAAATTTATATTGAAAACAAGCATTGGACTAATTTGACAGGACTAAATTTCTTACATCCTTTTCTGATGTTCTTTGTTAGAAAGAGACATAATGAGACTAAAATTAGTATAGTTGTAAACAACAGAATCAGGGCCATTATATAAAATTTTTAAAAAAAACCTCGTTTTATCACCAATGTCTTTTAAGTTGATTTGACGTTAAATACCGTGGCAAAGATCAGGGTTCGAATCCTACTGTGAGCTTGAGTTGAAGGCAGATATCGTGAGGAAACTAAAACACGGTGGTAGGATACTTTGGCCTGGCTGGCTACCACCCTCAAGTTAAATATCTTTTGCCAGGCACCCTAAATTAATCCCGTGTGATAGGTTTACGGGTAAGCACGTACAGTAGTACCCAACTGATATGGCTTACCGATGTACCTGCGCAGAAGATACATTTTCAAAGCGCGGGAAAGGCTATTGGTCGGCAGCTGCCGCCATGTTTGCGCGCGCCGTGCGGAGGGGCGTGACTTGCGAGTGAGACGGAACTAACAGCTGCAGTGAATTATGAACCTTATAGTAGTGATAAGTTTGATTGTAAGTGTTAAGCATTCTATCGTTAATCTTCGGGCCACTTTCTTTTTTGGGCGAACGAAGATTCACGACGCGCCTCATCAGTTGGGTACTACTGTACAGTGTTGTATGATTAGCATTTTCATACCACGTTACCATTTCAAGTCAGTCCAAAACAGATTTTAAACTTGAGGGTGGTAGCCAGCTATACGAGTACTACGTGGGGTGAAGGTTTCATTTTCGAGACGTATTTATCTGATCTACAATCTAGGTATATTTTTGATCGAAGAGCTGTTCAGTAATTTAAATTGTTTTTGGCCTGGGTACCGATTTAGGATATGAAAAGGCCATGTATAATGTCATCGATTCTACCTATCGAATCACTAACAACACTATGTCGATACTGGGCAAATATATTGAGATCGCGGAAGCGAACGCGGTCGGTCGGCTTTAATTAAATTTCACAACAAAATACCTATTGCAACGTGTTGCCCACCACTCGATAGACAACAGGGATAGCTAGCAACAACGCTGTGACAACAACGTTGTTTATTCGACAGTTCCTGTAATACAGGAATTGTCAACATACTGAACAAATATGAGACAGATGGTGTATCTTTAGGACTTCTGACGACAGTGACAACACCCGGATATAATCCACATTATAAATCGCACCTCAATCATAAAAAAAACAAACAGGGTTCAAGTGGTAAAATTGACTTACAATTGGCGGGTCAGTACCTTCCATAAAGGACGATGACGAAGCCTTGAAAGTCCTTAGATTGTAAGGTGCAAGTTCGTAGGCGACTACAGACAGCTGCAGCAGGCGACGTGACGCCGCGAACTTGTACCTTTAGAGTCGGGAAAAATCATCGAACAATAACCCATAGGAATTTTGTGTGAAATCTATTCCACCAATTTTGTGTTATAAATCGCGCCTCAATCATAAAAAATCAAACAGGGTTCAAGGTTCACGATTGGAGGGTCAGTACCGCACATAAAGGACGATGACGAAGCCTTGAAAGTCCTTAGATTGTAAGGAGCAAGTTCGTAGGCGACTTCAGACAGCAGCAGCAGGCGACGTGTCGCCGCGAACTTGTACCTTTAGAGTCGGGAAAAATCATCGAACAATAACCCATAGGAATTTTGTGTGAAATCTATTCCACCAATTTTGTGTGAAATCTATTCCACCAATTTTGTGTGAAAACTATTCCACCAATTTGCCACCACTGACAGTGTGCTCTGATTGGTTCAGTCAAGGACATTTGCGCTCTGATGCACTCTTACTGATCAAAATCAATGCAAAAGCACTGACTAGTTGCGGAATAGAATTGCAGCTATTACAGCTCTACCTATAGGAATTTTTCCGCGATGGGAAAAACATACCATTTGATTTTGTACGTAAAATTTGTTTATACAAGGTTATTTGTTTTTCTAGCCAATAAGGGCAAGTCCTGAAAATACAAACTTAGAGAAAAAGGCTTGTTTGCTGCGATGCAACCGAACACCCTTGATTGTATCGACCGACACTTGTACGATAATTTAATTTATAACATCAGTGCATAATTGGCCGCCGTACAAACATAACATTCAACATTTTGCTAACATAAACATTAGCATTTTTATCTACATTACTTTAAAACAATATTTTGTATCGTGTAACTTAGAATAAACTTTTAATTCAACAAATAACATTTTTAATACCACCGCAAACATATACACGAAGAAGGCTTACTAAAAAAAATTTAAAAAAATCCGTATCCGAAAATACACATTTTCTCTTTTATTTTCATCAAAATTCCTTTCAGCGTTTTTCTCTCAGACCTTTAGTTCAGGATTTGTCAATACTTGCCAGAAAAAGAAAAATTCAGCCTGTATATTCCGGTAAATTTTCACCTTTTCTACCCCCATAAACTTAACACGAAGCAACAAATTCCAAACCTGTGCTAATCATTCTGCATTTCAAATTACCTTACCCATGTTACCAAGAAGTATATGAAAAATGTTCTTGTACCAAGATCACCATACATTATTGTGACGAGGGTCGAGATATGCGAGTCCACTTGGCACCTGACAACTTTACCGTACGTACGTGGGCTGTAAACCTGTCCAGTGGATCAGTACGTGATGTTAATCTATGGCTAGATGCTAGGGGTGGCACCTCAGACATTTGTGCCAAGAGCTAACTGATATGAGTTTCAGTTCTAGAATACGATTTTCAAGGGTCTTATGTTTTTTTCGGTAAGGTAAACTTAAGTGGGTAATTTGACGGGCCAGTTGGCACACCTTACGCACCGCAGGTCGTGGTTTCGATTCCCACACAGGGCATGCATTTGTGTGCATGAACATGTCTGTATGTCCTGAGACTGGGTGTAATTATGTATCCCACCAAAAAAAAATTTATGTAAAATGTTGCCGCCAAGACATATGGCTCGTACTGTCAAGAAGTTATCAGATCTCATGTAGAGCCAAGCTTATAACTCTACATGCACTTATTCTACAAGCCCTAACTTGACAAACTCTACACCTTAGTCAAAATATGTGGCTTGGCCGTTTCGCTACCGTCACATGGGAGTAAGGTGAAAAATGTATTCCCTGTTCATAACTTTTTTGTTATTCATTAGTTCTTGTAGTAGTGAAACGGCCAAGCCACATATTTTGACTACGGTGTGTAGAGTTTGTCAAGTTAGGGCTTGTAAAGTAAGTGCATGTGGAGTTATAAGCTTTACAAACAAAAAGTAGTATATGTATTGTATCAGTTATCTGGTTTCCATAGTACAAGCTCTGCTTAGTTTGGGATCAGATGACCGTGTCGCAGGATATTTATTTATTTAATTGCTTGGCTCGCGGTTAAAAATATAACAATGACATCAATTGTTATAATAGGACGCGCGTCCCAGTTTATTTGTTGAAATAAATATCGGCTGCTCTAAACACGCGACCTATATAAAGGGTTAATATACGGTGGGAGTACTTAACAGCAAGGTTTCCCCATGTGATTGTGCTGCGCTTGAGTCAATCCCAAAATCCCGACTTCGGCTCTAATCTGTTGTTTAAGTACCCTAAAAGATCATCCAACCCTAAAAACTAATTGGAAAATGAAATGAATAATTAATTTAATGTATTTGTATTATCCTATATTGGTTTTGGAAATGTGTTAAACGGGTCAATAGATTCAAATTAAAATAACACGGTAAGGTTTCCACAACAGGCGAATTGTGTATTAATATTGATGTTAATTGGCATGTACATTAGATTTAGAATTAATTACATAGAATTTGGATATAATTATACTTTATTTCTACCCTTATTAATAAAGGTATAATTAAATTATTAAAAGAAACAAAAAACCCGACTGCGTAAAACATGAATTAACTGAAAAGAGAAAAACGACTGCAATACCTTATAAAATTCAACTTATATTCAAAATTCTATAGATTTAAGAGCTTGTTTTTCTCTAAAAACATACAAACAATCTTTCGCACATTTAGTATAAGTAGGATATGCTACTCAAAGGTAAAAGAGTATTAGAGTTTGACTATTGATAAGTGCCTGTGAAGGCCTATTTGAATGAATAAATTATTTCATTTAATTTCATTTCATTTCAAGGTAAAACATTTGATTCGCTACAATATAGCTATCTACTTAGGTACATAAATGAGTAATTTCACGAGTCATAATAAGAATCGAAATAAATAAATCATAGCCCCATCACATCATCGCAAAGCATGCAGGATATTTATTTTATTTACGCCCCGAAGCACACGTAGACGGCGTGTGATGTCTCCGGCATAGATTTACGGTATTCTAGATATAGCGTATTCATTAGATTGTATGAAACTGAGCGTAATTTATCTTATCTGAAATGAAAATACGCCACTGACTCAGCTTTTTTTATTATGCTACTGTATTACTGTCCCATTTCACAGATCATATAATACTACAGTACCAACGTCGAGAAAGTGTTATCCATATGACAGTTTGACAGAATGTCAATACAAATTAATTATAAGTGATATGTGACAAGTTGGTAAATTGGGCCTATGTCGGCAAAAAAGTGTACGGTCCGTCTGGTAAGCGGTTACCGTAGACATGGCCACTTGCAACACTCGGGCCACCGCGGGGCATCCCCCTATGAGCTCTAGCGACCTAACATTATATTAGAAGGGTAAATAAATCAATAAATATCCTGGGACATTCCTCACACACGGTCACCTGATCCCAAACTAAGCAGAGCTTGTACTATGGGAACCAGATGACTGATATAATACATATACTACTTTTTTGCTTGTAAATACATACTTAATATACATAATTACACCCAGATTCAGGTCATACAGATATGTTCATGCACACATATGTCCTGTGCGGGAATTGAACCCACGACCTGCGGCGCGTAAGGTGAACCTTAACCGATTGCGCCAACTGGCCCGTCACGGTTGCGTGTTCATTCATATCACGTCGGGGTCACTACTATGGAGGTGCAAGGTGGATGACACCACCATTTAATAGGGAAGATCTTCCGCCAGGCTGTGCCATCGTGCTCGGGGACCGCGGTCCAACTGTACATGTCGGACAGTTGTATACACATATGCAGATTACCGAGAAAACCTCATAAGCGAGATGCAGGATAATGTGGCCCACGCCATCTATCTATCGGCGTGTGAACTTAATTATGTGGTTGGTCGCTACACGTTCACATAATATTAAGTTCATTAACATTCGCTCATTGTCCGTGAAGTTTTTTTACAGTTGATATGTCATAACTTGGCATTTTTATGTGTTGAACTGCGTTCAAAGAGACGACTTGCAACCAGCGCGACTAAATTCAAGTGAAGATGCGCGACATGTTGTACATTGCATACCACTTGCTGGGCACGTTTGAACGGAACGGCTTGCACCATCTAGACAAGTCTTTATCTGTGGTCACGGCTTACGGGGAAGTTATGGCGAGCATCAAATATGTTTTATGACTATTAAAATGTTACCTGAGGGTGACTCCGCTTGATAGAAAGGCTTTTACAGTCAACGACCTTTTTCTTTGTCGTGTTTTGTGCTTTTTTTATCGTTGGGATGGGAATGGGGTTCCAATTCATGCTTGCCTGGTTTACATAGGAAAGCAATACATTGATGTTTACTGTTCAAGTTATAAACCTAAGCGCCTTTGCACATTATAAGAAAATTTCTTGTGTCTGATCAGACATGTCTTATAAGACATTCAGTCGCACTGGTTGTTATATGAGACCGTGCACATTACAAGAAATTTTTTCTTATGTCTGATCAGACACGCGCTTCCTCGTCATTTTGTCGGATGCATATTCGACGTCCCGCCTACACAAGACGTCTTGTTTAGACACGACATCTACTCATATATGGAAACTAGTTCGCGCGTGCACATTCGTCGTGGCTGCGTCAGCGAAAACACGTATAGTGTCCACGATGTTATTTCGTGTTTAGAATGTTAATTTACTTATTTAATTTAAATCAGCTCAATTGTAATTTTAAGTCAATAACTTTTATAAATTTTATATTACTTTATTACTGTTTTATTTTTCATGTACCTAGTTATGTTATTTTTGTAAAATTAAGAAGTGGATTAATGTTGTTTGAATTATAGGAATTGTATTTTTTATTTTTTACGTTAATTATACTTTTATCAAACATGTTATGTTACATGAGTAAAATAAAAGTGAATATTTAAGCTCTATAGTTTCATTGATTCTTGTCATATTTAATGGATGTATCCAATAATGCCTCCAACTACGGCGTTTTCTATGTCTATGGTACAAGTCAATCACTGTAAACTCTGTCGTCTGTCCATTTGGTACGCGTGTATTGTCCGTCCGTGAAATATGGTTACAGACAGAGGATAAGACGTCTTGCATGAATGTGTACGATGAACCAGACAAGTTTGTCTTGTCGAACGGTCGTGTCTGATAATGTGCAAAGGCGCTAAATGTTTGTAGTTAGAACAACACATTAATTGTGTTATCTGTGGAGTGTCAAGTTTGACAGGTGCCTGTCAGTCGGACCACAAAATAGAGACGATACTTGAAGTCAATGTGCTTACAAAAATATCCATGCAATATTCCTTAAATACAGGATACCTAGGTACTTTGCTGATGTATTCATAATATCTCACTTCCCTCTTTGCACAACTCTACAAAAATTTCCAACAAAGTATAAATAAAATCGTATTCGCATCGCTACAAGTAAAACGAACAACTAGAAAGTGGTTGAGAATCACAAAGGTCTCTGGGTTGATTTTATTACTCAATCCAATCTCCGGTGTAACTGCTATTGGAATGATAAAACTCTATCATAAAGAAACGTTCAACTTTGTGAGTCTGCCGTTACAGCGACATCTAGTAGCTGTTCTAAGTAATAACAAACTTTTTTATGATTCCCTCAGTTATCTTGATATGCTAACTTTGTTATTTGATGATCTCTACTGAGTTAGCAGACTTGTTTTTTGTAGAGTGGACCATACTTAACACGATATCTTGCGGTTTTATGATTTTACTAGCTGTCCCGCGTGGTTTCACCCGCATTCCCGAGGGATCGTATGTGTTCCCGGGATAAAAAGTATCCTATGTCTGTTAGTTATTTATTCATATTGGTTGGATCATATTATTATGGTAGAAGGATTGAGTGATGTGGCAACACTGACCATAACGCAAATAGCGAAGCCATAGCAAAGCATATAAAAGTGAGGGTATTTTATACACAGCTCAGTACGATCATAGTTTTAACCGGTTCTGTAACTTATTATAAGTTAAGACTAAGATTGTGAAGTGAAGTGATTACCTAATTAATTGTAATATTATAACAGTAAACCTATCGGGGCCTATGAGGAGTTTGTTGCGTCGCTTCTTCTCCTCATACGGGACTTTTCCGAAGCGATAGTATTACGTTGTTTCATTGCCTACACTACGCCCGCCGAATCCTGATACCACAGAACCTTAATCATTGTGTTCGTATCGCTTAGCAGTCGCTGACGCTATGTGTTAATCCAGAATATATTCTATTTGTGTGCCAAATTTCATCGAAATCCGTACTGTAGGTTTTGCGTGAAAGAGAAACAAACATCCATGCATACAAACTTACGCGTTTGTAAAGATGCTAGCCGTGGATACAATCGTGGATACAATAGATATTTCATGATGAACACTTATTTATCTTACTACCAGCGCCGAACGTTTGTTTGCCGACAAAAAACTACGATTTGAAAAAAAAAGCAGCAAAAAAAACTCGGATTTTTGTTGTTTTTTTTCAGCAGGTAGTAACTTCAATAGTATAAACCTTCGTAAATTCCTAGTGTCTTACGTTACTTACATGAATAAATGGCTGTTACTCTGACTTTGTTTAGGACTGAGGATATTTCCGGGCAGAAATTATGATGGTGATCGTCTTCCATCATTTGACGAGTGGTCGCGTGTAGCTGAAAGACGATAACGTATCCTAATATCCGACCTTTTCGAGGAGGCTTCGGAGATATGAAGAGGCAATTAAATTCCACTTCTAATCTAATATCAAGTGTCACTTAAAGTTATGAACAAGTTAGCAGAATGTATGTAATATTATCTATTTAAATAAGATAGATAGATACATAGATAATTGTCACACCACATGATTGAAAAAATAAAAAGGAAAAACTTTGAATAATAAAGAACGTGTTACAATGGGCGGCATTATCACTAAAAGTGATCTCTACCAGGCAATCTTACCAATAAGATATTGTACCTATTCTTAATTTATAAGCATTTTTTTTCAGGGTATCACATAAGTCAACATTCAAATCCTAAAGGTTAGTACAAGTGCAGCTATAGAATCTCACCGGTAGGTGTTGCATGGGCGGTATCCGGCCAGTAAAGTAGGTCCCGTCCAAACTACTTAGTATGTCTTCTACCGACAAATGACTGAAACGCGCCTCATACATACACAACTCTAATTCTCGGAACACACTGTAGAGAGTGCTCCGACTTTCAACTGTCTTTCAAGTGTTACACCGCAAGTTCTTGGCAGTAGATTTTCAACTTGACATAATACTAGTATTGGTACAATACACCCGTTCGAAAGAAGCTGTGAATTTCAACATTGTGGCTATATATGTATGATTCAATTTAAAATAATGCCTAAATAACATTATCACGCTCGCGCGAACAAACTGATGAGAATCACGTGATATTCAACGATATTGCGTATCTGAGGGAAAGTGGTATACGGAGCAATCAGGTTGGAAATATCTCCGGTGAGTGGATTGATTTCATTACGACGAACCAATATCGGAATCGTCGCCCTCGAGCGTCGCGCGCCATCGTCGAGGCAAAAAAAAAAAAAACATTATTTGCGGCTGTTGTAATGTTGCCATGCTTATTGGAAAATAATCTACTTATTTTTGTATAATGGATCGGATATTCTTGTTATATCATGGTAAGTGATGATGTGGCCTAAGGTGGTAAGGACATAAAGCTGGGAAAGGAATTGGTTCTCAAGTGCAACTCGTGTCTTACTAGGGCCTAAACTGAATAAATGACTTTTTGATTTTGATTTTGATTATGGTTTCATCTCGATGTTTTCCTTTACAAAAAGCTCATGATAGGATAATTAGTTTGTATATTTATATTGTTTATTGGTCTCCAGACAAATCTGAAAATATACATTACAGGGGCTCTACCACGTATCTTTGGCTGTAATCGTAACGAACACCATTAATGAATGTCATCCAATCAGGGCCCAACAATTGTCTTCCTCGTACCGCGTCTTTAGATGAAATTATTAATAGTATTCGTTACGATTACCACCAAAGATACGCGATAGCCCTGCTGGTCGGTTAACTAAAGCTGGCACGTTCAACACATTTACACGTTGCGCTTGTGTAGTGTCTGTGAATAAGCGCGGCGTGACGTCACACTGCATGCGCATCATGAAAAGTCCGTCCGTCTCTCTCGCGCGCGGTCAAGGTTATGAGTATAAAGGAGAGAGTTATTGTTTTGTTTTTGCTACTACTCTTATTTAGAGTAGTATTTTTTTTGCATTCGTCTGTTAGAATCGACTGACTGATAAGAAGCAATAATGTAATAAAACATACTGTATCGTGAAATTGCATTTGTGTACTGTGAAGATGTCAGCTTTCGGTAACCGACCTGCTACATATTTTGTAATAAATGTGCACATTTTGTAGACAAATGTTACCAAAATGTAGCTTTACGGCAACATTGGCTCTGTCAAGACGCGCGTGCCGCCTTGGCCTATTTAAAAAGCTAACGTTTAAAATGGTGCGAATAACTTTGACGTTTTGCTCCCCCTCTTAATAATGTGATGTGACGTAATTTGATAAAATGTCAGTCTTTTTTTATTAGCATGGTAAATGGCAAGAAATATTTTTGCAAAGCAGTCGGGCAGTTCGAACTACGTAATCCTTGTTCTTGCCTGTTGGGCTGACCAAAATAAAGGTATATTTTTATGACTGAACAAAAATTTCAAAAATCTGGTGCTCAACCAAAATGTATGGATCCACAAATTTTTCTTTTCAAGCTTTCAGAGTCGGTCTTATAGAAAAAGTAGTTTATATTTATGGAAGGTACTTTAAACCTTGAAACGCCTTTAGCACAAAAATAACACTGTTTATGAAAGCACCTTCAAATCACATATTTATCCGTTCTCATTCTATGAGTGATTTTTTAGTTAATTTATTTGCAATTCCTAGTTAGGGTTCCGTAGCCAAATGGCAAAAAACGGAACCCTAATAGATTCGTCATGTCTGTCTGTCTGTCTGTCCGTCCGTATGTCACAGCCACTTTTTTCCGAATCTATAAGAACTATACTGTTGAAACTTGGTAAGTAGATGTATTCTGTGAAACGCATTAAGATTTTCACACAAAAATAGAAAAAAAACAAAAAATTTTGGGGGTTCCCCATACATAGAACTGAAATTCAAAAATATTTTTTTTTCATCAAACCCATTCGTGTGTGGTATCTGTGGATAGGTCTTCAAAATGATATTGAGGTTTCTAATATCATTTTTTTCTAAACTGAATAGTTTGCGCGAGAGACACTTCCAAAGTGGTAAAATGTGTCCCCCCCCCTGTAACTTCTAAAATAAGAGAATGATAAAACTAAAAAAAATATGTGATGTATGCAAACTTCCAACGAAAATTGGTTTGAACGAGATCTAGTAAGTGGTTTTTTTAATACGTCATAAATCGTAAACCGCAATTTACCATTCATTCAATATTTTTGGCGTTTTTTTTTCATAGCAGAGTTAGTATATTACACGGAACCCTCCGTGTGCGAGTCCGATTCGCACTTGGCCGGTTTTTTTGGACGCGCGTCCCATCAGAGAGCCAAAGGGTAGTAAGAAAGGTCAGCGGGCATTTAATTCGTGGTTCAATATAAAGCGAGAACAAAATTTATCTCAAACATTCCTTACAAAGGCCATCCGGATTTCCTCGAACACCAAAGATATCCGGCTCCGAATTAATGGCTTGCCTTTGTAACGGGGTTTCCTGATTGCACCCGATGACCCCTGAACCCTTCGAGCCGTTGCGGTTCCGGACAATTTAATTAGTTTACTATTTGCATTTTGGTTGTCAGTCGTCTATCTAAATTGGGCAGAATCTTTGAAGTTTCTTGTCTTATTATAAGTTCGTACGACAAGGAAGACCTCGAGAAGAAACTATGAAAAATGATTGTAGAAAAAATAAAATATTTGACGGGCCAGTTGGCGTGGTTGGTTGTGGTGATTCCACCTATCTCACCACGGGTCATGGGTTCGATTCCTACCCAGGACATACAGATATCTGTATGTCCTGAGTCTGATGTATACAAAAATTTGTGCATATATCAGTTATCTGGTTTCCATAGTACAAGCTCTGCTTAGTTTCGGATCAGATAGCCGTGTGGGAGGAATGTCTTAGATTTTATTTGATAAAGAACCACTTTTTTATAGTTTATCTTATTTTTACAATGATATAACATACAACTTTAGAAGTTAAGGAATTACTTTAATTAAAACAAGTTTAGCATTACATGATTTAAGGCGCGAGTTTAAACTTATTGTTAGCGCGTAAAGTATAAATTAAACGAGATACGGTTAGGGTCACTTCTATGTTATTAATAAAACTTCTAATTATTTGATAATTATTTATTCTAAACTTAATCCTGCTCCTGATGAAGGCGATGATAGCTCAGTGGTAGTGACGTCGGATACCGAAATGAAGGTCCCGGGTTCGAATCCTACAATGAGCTTGAGCTTTCGGTGAAGGAAAACATCGTGAGGAAACCATAGCACGGTGGTAGGGTACTTTGTAGTACCCGCCTGGCTGGCTACCACCCTCAAGTTGAAAATCTGTCACCAAACACCTTTCGGTGTGTTCCGATAGCTGCACTTGAGAGCCAGTTCCTTCTAGGCTTTGTGTGCTTACCACCTTCGGCCGCATCATCACTTACCATGGTGAGATTGCGGTCAAACACAGGCCTATAAAAAAAAATAAAAAAAAAACCTTCTTTGATATATTTTGTTAAGACTTACTTTTCACTTCGTAGTTTTAGCCGCAATTTTACACCCAAAAATAGCTAATGCCAAAGGAACCTGTGTGCAAAATTTCAAGTTTAATCTGTACGTGGATCAGTCAGACAGTTTCTCATTTTATATATAAAGAAAAGATAGATAAATACAAAGGTAGGCGCTAAAGAAAAATAAATAAAAACATAAAGTCTGTTCACAAAAAATATTACGGACTTACGTCACAAATACTTCTAAAGCTTCTAAGCACCGTAATATTTCCGTCGTTTGACAACCCTATTGTAACCAAAGAGGCCGCCGGCCGCGAACACAGCCTATAGCCGAAAGTTAGCAAAGAAACTTGAACGCTTGTTAAACGTCGTCAAACAACGGCCGTTTGAAAGCGGACCGTGATTTTAGGAATCGATTATTCAAAAGTGTTTGCAGAACTTGAAGATTTTAAAGACATCCGATTTTATAGCTTCTGTTCTGAGAATTATTAATTTCAGTAGTTGAAACTTGAATAAATATGGAATGGAAATATTAGAACTATGGACGAAGTTTACGAAAATTCGAGGTTTTATTTTTCTTCGCGTTTTCTTATTGGCCCGATATAATACTCAGCACGAAGAACCAACATAGGTTTCCAAAAATAGCATCTCAAAAAGAATATCTATGGTGTTCTGAGACAATAATCAACAGTTAAATTTTAATGGGTTGTTTTATATGAGCCTACACATTACATCCAGTAAGCTTACAAATGTAGTAGATTTAAATTCAAATTCAAATTCAAAAAGTATTTATTCAATTTAGGCCCTAATAAGGCACTTATGAATGTAAACAAAATGACTCTACACCGGTTCCAAATACAACTTGAACTGAGAAGACTATTAATTCTACAATGAGTTTGGGCTTTCGGTGAAAGAATACATCGTGTGAAGCCCATAACATGGTGGTAGTGAGGGTACCCCTGCCGCCAAGACCCTATCGATGTATTCTACTAGTCTTCCTGTCTGTGTGTACCACGTTTGAGTACCGCATCATCATTTTCCATGAGATTATTACTCAAAAACCTATCAATAGTTTAAAAAAAACAAAATTAAAAAATCATTTATTCAAATAGACCTTCGCAGGCACTTATGAAAAGTCTGACTCTAATACTCTAATACCGGTTCAGAAGGTTGCATTTGCTGAAAAGAGCCGGCAGTAAACTCAGCAATTACTCTTTTCAAAACAAGCTTAGATTCATTACATAATATTTACATTCTAATCGCACTGACAACAATTGCGTGCCCGACGCGGCGGCAACACTACAAAGTAGACTGAATCTATATTTAATAAGTAAATAAATAAATGGCAAACTTAAGCAGACCAGCCCCACAAGCAGCATCTGTTCACAAGTTCAAAAATCAAAAATTTGTGGTACCTATTCATTTATTCCAAATTCAGTCGAACAATATATCACGACGCACACAATTACTTCAACATCTACTACAGGTTCGGAACCCTTGTTTTTTCCCGCTTACAAGGTAGATTCAGCTACAAGCGGAATCTTCCCTATCCGCCCCTTCGCCCATACCCCGCGGCAATTCTTCACCGGGATTACTGGCTTATCTATGTCTGAACATGCACCACAATGCCTTGTTTAATCTGTACTATAAGTATATAACTATCTTTTGCCCCGCAGTTGTACACACGGCTACACATCAAGCTATACATTTCCAGTATAAGCTGATCTCGCATTGTACAGGATTTCCGTATAATGAGAGGTCAGCTTATATTGGAAATGTATAGCTTGATCTGTAGCCGTGTGTACCTGCGATCTTGAGGAATGACTTAAATGATGGTTTTCAATAACCGCTGAAATATGTCGATCAAATGTCCCACAGAAAGAATAATGTATACCTACTAATGCCTGATCTTATCTTGTGGAGGGGCCGAGAAATAACTCAAACACTTCGACCCATTGGGATCTATTGTGGTCCCCTAGATAACTTACTTCTCCCCAGTCTTAAACCTATTTTCATGAGTTTTACAACGAGCTTAGGAGATAAGAGCATATAGTCTTCTGGTTTTGGATATCCAATCCCTAGGAGACTCATTCGCTTACCAGCCATTGCATCGCATATGTCAAAACTTACAGTCCTCTATCAGTGCATGCAATATGCTCAAAAAGGGGTAGTTACAGTTTTCTCTTCACGTACCTATTATTATATAGATATATCAAGATACTACAGTGGGGCCGCCGAGAAAATGCGTATCTGACACCTGTTAATATTAGAGTAATCTCGGAAATGGCAAATCCTATTGCGATGAGGCTTTTACAGGATAATTCAGTATTTTCTTAGGCATAGTTTAATGAAATTTCCATCCTAATCAGAACAGCCGTTTACGTGATAAAAAGTAGCCTATGTCCCTCTCCATATCAGACTATCTACTTGCCAAATTTTATCGTAATCGCTTCTGAAGTTTAGGCGTTAAAATGTAACAGACGCCAGATTTAATTTCGCATTTATATTAATTAGATTATAATAATTAATAATCAGTAAAACCTAGGCAACATTTTGATCAGGTTTTAAAGAATAGAAATCATTTATTCAGTCCAGAAAATACAGATATATAACAACAATCATTTAACCTAGGTCTTTCTATGGAGCTGAAACGGTCTCCCACTCAGCATAATGTCGCAGGTTGGTCTCAGTAAGAATAAAATAAATTTATAAAGTTTACAATAATATCGTTGGTACATTTAATCAGCGATGCGATGTAGCGTCCACGGTACACGCGGCCGGTCGTCCGTCGCCGGCGGCTACGTGATACAATTACTCGTACATGTGCCGTGTTGCCTGATTGCCTCAGGGCTCCGAGCTTGGGTTAGCATGTATATTTCTCCAAAAACACTGACATACTTTTGATGTTTCCGTAATGTCCTTTGCATTGCACAGTCTTAATTGGAATGAATTTCCATGAATTGTGTACGCGTTTACTTGTCGTAAAGAAAATGGTGAAGAAGACAAAGGTTGTGAAATAATATAGAGAAGAAAAAATCCTTCATTTCCAACACTAATGTTTTAGAAGTTGAAATGACTTTAGAATTTCGGAACATAATATATAATTCCATGTGAATATTATGCCAATAATGTATACGACGAACGAAACGAGAACTAAATTACTGCTATTTTAATTATGCGGGGCTTATAAAATATTAAGTGTAGGTGCTTTTTAACCGACTTCAAAAAAAGGAGGAGGTTCACAATTCGTTTTTTTTTTTTAATGTTTGTTACCTCATAACTCCGTCATTTATTAACCGATTTGGAAAATTATTTTTTTATTTGAAAGGGTACACTTCCCGTTTGGTCCCATTGTCATCAGATCATGATTTGATTACTTCTTAGTGTACTTTGAAGTCGGTTTAAGTTTTCTATAGGCTAAAGTTGAAGCGCTCGTGGTGTAGCATGATTAGCCGTTCTTAATCGATCGGCAAAGTTAAGCTACGCCTGTCGTGGTCGGTACCTGGACGGGGACCGCCTAGTGGTATTTCAAATCGAGCGTTTCCGTGCTTCGGAAGGCACGTAAAGTCGTTTGTCCCGGTTATCACTTAATTGTGATAGTCGTTAAGCTAGTTGGATGCCTCCTAGGCGTCTTGAAAAATTCCAACAGTAGGTTGACCACTAGTCTACCTCCACCGATCCGCAGTGGGCACGCGTGGTGGAGTATTGCCCATTCCCTTTCACCTTCATTTGTGAAAGGAGGCCGATGGTGATGATAGGCTAAAGTATAGCATGCGGCTTGTTTGCCACCTTAGTTATCTATACCTACATCTATGCAAATAAATAAAATTTAAGTGTCTGTTTGTAATGACTAGTCTCCGAAACTGCTGGACCGATTTTTACGGGACTTTCACTGGCAGATAGCTGATGTTATAAGAAGTGACTTAGACTACTTTTATTTTAGAAAAATAATTGGGGTACCGCTCATAAAAAACCAAATTGCACACAGGTGATACCGCCGATACAAAAAAAAAACGTAAAAGCCTGAAACGCTAAACTGTCTCCGACTCAACGCCCTATATTTGCCATTGGTTGGTAGCTAGTTGACAACTGTGTAGATACTCCTTTACCCGCTTCTGCTGCGCTCGTCTCCTTATCATTGTAAATGAGGCCAATTATAGCGTAAACTTTATGTGCTTACGTGTATTATGTAATGTCAAATTACTACGCGACAATGTTCGTTGTTTGTTAATGACTGTACCTGATTTTGGGGTAAGGGTCATATTCTGTTGCAAATCTTTTCAATACAATCTTTATTAGAAGAGGATAGGAAGTATTTTAATGTATGCTACTGTCATTTACACGATGAAATCAAGCAATTGCACTTATTTCACAGGACTAAATTCTTATATAGGTACAAGTTGAAACGGAAAATCTATCCGAAAGGGGTGAAGACTACATCAGGTAGAGACTCATTATAAGGCCGCGCTCACTTTGGATGCGAATTATATCGTACGTAAACGTACGAACACTGTTCGTACGAATTGAGTGCGCACACTGAATACGTTCTTCTCCGTCAAATAGACAGAGTACCGGTGTTAGCGCATACGTTATCGATGATGAACGCACGAACGTGTAATAAAATCCCAACAAGTTCGGATTGATTCCGGACGTCGGACTTGCACGTACGTATACGTACGACTAACTCGCGCGCAGTGTGAGCGCTTTCATAGTATTCAGAAGGTCGGGAATGTTCGTGCGTGTTCGTACGTTTCTGCACGAATGGAATTCGTGCGAAAACGTATCCAAAGTGAGCGCGGCCTAAAATTCATACCTAATTTTTGCTGCAAAGTTCATTGAATTAAAATCATAACCAATATGTCACCGCTCAATAAGGGTAATTTTTCTTTTCTATTGTTATAAAATTCTCTCTTTCGCGTTCTGTGCGCCTAGTACCAAAGAAGTCGAGTACTTTTATAGATACACCCTTTCCGTTAAACGATGTAATGTGATGTGACCAATGTACCTCCCCAAAAAGCTCAAAACTATGCGAGTGGAACCGCAGGCATAAGTTATAATAAAGAGCTAAAGAATTATTTACCGTCACGGACATCCTTTAAGTAAACACCGTAGTGATGGGACACTTTTAATTTTCTTTTCTTTTTAAAAGGCCTTCGTGAAGGACGGGCCCCGAGATAGAGGCTGGGATTAATTCTCGCTGTAATCTTATCGTTATATCTGCAAAGGGCGTCTTTGCTGCCTAAGCCAGGTACAGTTTGAGGAAAGATAAAATGAAAAACAACTTTATTTTTGAAATAATGTTTGTAGTTGAAATATCTCTATATATTATCGAAGGGATGGGTAATCGATGTCGTCGACTTACATCCTAATCTGTTCAGACACTTGTTTCTGAATATTTTATTAGAATTTAGACTAGCTATTACCTTTCATCCGAAATTATTTAGTGCTTTTTGTAAGCGATTGCAAACCCCATGATTATCGATATGAAATAATAATAATTAACATACAAATATAAGGTATTCTCGGACTTAGGCGATTATCACACTGCCACGCGCATACGCGCGTAGGTGCGTGACACGCACCTTCGCGCGTACTTGCGGGAGTACAGATCTGCATCATCGTGCAGGTTTTTACGCACTCACGCGCGTAGTTGTGTTTTGTGGATTCACGGAGGCTCTGACTCATTCCATACAAAATCACGCACGGCACTACGAGACTCGGTGTGCCATACCTTGCGTCTCGTCGCGCACCTACACGCGTAGGTGCGGGGCGAGACGCATGTTGGCGCTTGATCTGTATGAACGCGCGTGGATGCGTTTTCTGTGTGTTGGACTGTGCGTACGGTTGAGTTTCTTCCCGGGAATAAACCCAACTTCGAGTAAATTTCCAATTTGGTGGGAAAAAACCCGGGAATTTTCCCATTGGCTGGGAAAATACTCAAATGCTCACATTTAGTAGATTTTGCGTTGATAGCGAGAGAGACCTTTGCCAAATCGTTCGAATAACATTTAACAAGATTTCTATTAGGGTCATACACATATCAAAAAAAAAATTTTTTTTTGTGACGAAGTATTGCGTTGTTGTTAATAAAGTGTTGTTTTGTGGTATTTTGGGGTTGTGGTTGAGAGGCGGCGGCCCCACACAATTCCCACGCCGCCCGGCTTGGTGGTAGTACATACTCGTCCGACTGGCTAGAGATCACCCTTGTGAGTAAATCTCTCTGGAAGCAGTTGCCTTTGTTTCGATAGGGTTCACGAGAGCCAGCCCCCCTACATCCGAAATGTGCGGCATGTATGATGGTGGGGTCTAGCGATGCGATTTGGGCGATCTCTGATTTGTGTGGCGTGTTGGGTTGACATGGGGGTCAGGGAGACCTGATGAAACGTCTGTCCGCTGGCCGCCCGCCGGCTAGTAGGGGACTCGATTTTGCAATATCAGGGGTCAGTCAGTCCACAGTAATATCAACGCCGTCCTTCATCATCTTGAGAGAGATACAGATAACCTGCCCGAGCGATACATCGTATCATCTTATCTAGTGTGCGTATTCATCTGGGAGGGCATCTGTTGTCGACGTCTGAATAACCTAGAAGACAGAACCCTGTCTACTCTCTGGCTGCGCGTGGACTACGGTGAGTAGGTATATACGGGTGGACTGGCGTGCATCTACAAGTCTCATCGTGGCGACACTGAGACAACTCGCTTCTTTGAACGCGTTAAGAAGCGACTGCCACTGTGCTGGAACGGTACCCCATAACCGGGTAATTGTCCTCGGAGACTTTAACGCCCACCATAGCGAGTTCGGTTATCCACGAATTTACCACTCTAGGAAAACCGTTTATGACTTTGCTTTCGTTACGACTACGCAAGCACTACCCTTATTGATTGCCACTGGATAACTCGCGTGCCACGATAAATAACGTGTTAAACCACAGCGCAGAATGCTAGTACCAGCGAAGAAGAGTTTGTAGCGATTGAATTTATTGGAGAAGTGGATTGAGGTCAAAGATGTAAATATAATTTTTGAATTACAGGTCGATAAGAAAAACTTTTGGGGATGATGCAACTTCATGTGGTCTTGAGTATCAAAAGTGAACCCGGTACCTTGGTGGAAGGCTATATGCGGTAGTTCTAGTACATGCAAAGTCCTTTCTCTCTGACTCCTAGTTTCCAGGATATGTTCTTGGAGATCAACGTGATCGTGATCTCCTGGGGTACTGGGGTATGGCTTTATTAACCAAAATTCTTTAATTTCGGCTGTTCTATTGAGTCAAAATCAGAAACTACTGCTAGAAAAGTATAAGAATCCTCTTTAGAGTTAAGTGGTACTTCACACCATGCATCGGAGCAGTTTCTTCAACAGCAAAGAACAACGTCTGGTTGTGGGTGGACTGCTCATTTCACCATCGGATGGATCTGCCAAGTACCGATGATAGACTTATCGGCAATGAGGAGTTGGTGAAGGCAAGGTCATAAGACTAACTCATTAGCGAAAGGTTGCTATAAAATGAATACTGTAGCGTTTTTATCGAACCGCAGGGCGGTGGGGTTGGGAGAATACACACATTCAGAGTGAGCGGCCAGATTATGCCGAGCTTGTACCCAAAACGCCACAATGGTTGTCATCTGCAGTAATCTGCACTGTAGAGGGGATGGGCTCTCGTGCAGAACGAGCACGCGTGCACACGCACGACGCTTACGTAGCCCGTCCCGGGTCCCGGGGGAACTGTGACATTCCTCCAAGGTCCGCGTGGGTCCGCGCGTTGGTAATGTAGGTACGTACAACAGCGAGTATGGTTGAAATAACAATCAAAAGCATCAAATAATATTTTTTTTTAGGTATAAAAAGCCATTTGAGTATTTTCCCGCCGTTCGGGAATATTCCCGTATTTTTCCATTCTTTCCCGTATTTTCCCGTATTTTTCTTTTCTTCCCATATTTTTTTCTTTCTCTGCCCATCCCTAACTGTGCATCTTTTCTATACAAACGGATATACTTACAAGAAACGATAAGAGACGCATTCACGCGCTACGCTGCGTGGTGCGTGGCAGTGTATTAACCGCCTTAGAGCCGCTTTCAAGCAGCGTGCGACGTAAATTTTTAATCATCTTAGTTTTCCATGGTGCAATACATTATTAATAACATTTTAACTCTTGAGTTACTAAACTCTGCTAGTATAAATTAAAACCGGTATCATCTTCAAAAACTTAAGTTAATGAGAAAAATATACCTAATATAAACCCTGTTACACACGCTCTGTCACAACCTCTACGCTTTTACCTAAGGAACGTTGCAGCACATTATTATCTCAGAACATACTATTATGAATCTTGTCTAAACGATACGAGCAACTTTGAGCATAGAACATTAACTTTAACGCGACAACCCTAAGTAGATAAGTTAGTGACGCAGATGTTTAACGATAGGGTTGGTACCTAGCTGTTAACAGTTTATTTATGAATAAATACTTTATACTAATACAATGAATAATATCAACATAAAACTAACTAGACTTAAACATTTTATAAATGTCAAAAAATGTAAGCGAATATTGTTATTGTTTTTTGCTATTCTATTTAAAATACTCAATTGATATTTATTTATTTAAATTACGATGATGTATTCAACAAGCTAGCAGAAACTTTAATTGCTTAGTTCTGACACTACATTACTTTTAGTGATAAGGCCGCCCATTGTAACACTTTCGTTTTTATTTTGATTTGTACATTGTAAATCATATGTGGTGTAATAATAATGTGTTATCTATCTATCTACATTGTTGTGTTTATAATTTTTAGTCTGTGGACGTCCCAATTAAATCAAAGTAAATTGAAAAAATGGCCTCTTTCTTTAATCAATTATCCACCTTTCGGACTCCACGAAACTTTCCCATTATCCTGGGACATTCTTTACCTCAGCCATTTGACCAGCGCAAATCTTCAGAACTACCAGTCCTTTTTGTTAAATTATGTTTTGCGTTAGATAGTCGGTTTATTAATTAAGGTTACTTTTTTAATTATGGATATTCATAATCTTTGCATAAAGTTCGCGTTCAGGGGCCCGTCTTTTACTACAATCGTGTTCTCATGAACTATCAGTGGTGTAAAAATTTACAGTTTTGGTAGTGTACTAATTCATCTAAGACTAATTCAATTGCATCGAAAACCATTATGAAATTAGTAGAGAACGCACGTGAACGTGAAGTTGTAATGGAATCGTTGCTTTTGCTGAGAAGAGCCGGCAATAAACTCAGCAATTACTCTTTTCAAATAAATTACCTACTCAATCAAGCTTAAACAACAGAACGAATTTGGATGAAATTAGGTACGACGATAGAATATGTTCTGGATTACAACATAGGGTACTTTTTATCCCGGGATAGCAATATATCAATCGGGTGAAACCAATCCATAACATGCGGCTTTTTTAACCCATTTTGAGGGGTATTCAAAATTCAAAATCATTTATTCAAATAGACCTTCGCAGGCACTTATGAAAAGTCTGACTCTAATACTCTAATACCGGGTCGGAAGGTTGCATTTGCTGAGAAGAGCCGGCAATAAACTCAGCAATTACTCACCCACTCACTAAACAAGCTTAGATTCATTACATAATATTTACATACTAATCGCACTGACAATAATTGCGTATCCCGGCGCGGCGGCAAAACTACAAAGTAGTCTGAATCTATAATTTAATAAGTAAATAAATAAATGGCAAACTTAAGCAGACCAAGCCCCACAAGCAGCACCTGTTCACAAGTATGACGCGTGTGGCAGCCATCGCCCTCCTCGCCATATTGGAGGGAAGTGAGCGACCCGTCACCTTAGAAATAAAAAAACTAAAGGGATACTATACTAAACAACCGCGGTTCGGAATAGTGTCCTTAGAATAACAAAAACTGGTATATTCCAAAGGTCAGTTCCAAGTTTTTCGCTATTAAATATCTCACGAAATTCCATAAATCAATATATTATCTAACAAAGCACACAATCCCTCCTAATTAATCAGATTATCGGAAAGCAAACGTAGCAATCAGTTTCAGAGCCCAACTCAAATCGAGTCTACATATATATGGTTACCTAGGTGACCTAGTTAGTGCCTTATCTTAATACAATGGTACACTAAATATCGGTTTATCCATGTCTATGCTTATTATATATACAACGTGTATCGGAAAGGGTATACCAATTTACTAGGCGCACAGATCTCGCCAATGAGTTCTATACTTCGTGACTTTTTATTCGTCTTAGAAACGCAGCCAATATGTACCAAAAGAACAGGCAAAAATCAATAAAAAAAAATTTTTTTTCAACATTTTTAAAATAAAAAAAGAAAAATATTATTATGTCGCATGACGTAGTTTTAATCACCCTGTTAGGAGCGCAGTCCACTCGAATCGTGCTCCGGGTTGGTATTTTCTACCATTTTCCATAATTCTATTTTTTTTAAATCATTTTCACTGGGTACATTAAGTGGGCTGTGTTTCTATACTATATGTATATGTCAAAGAAATGGTAAGTATACTCATTTATTTATTGTGGGAAGACCAACAGCTATGTCGTATATAAATAATTATATATAAATAGGTAGATATATAATTAGTGCAGTTTATAAGGAATATGTTCAATTTATAATAAAAATGTCTAATTCCGTTATTAATATCGGAATTCCGATATTAATATCTTTCTTTATATTTTTACTTAATCTGTACTTACCTGCTTCATGGAAGAGCGGGGCCTCCTAACACAGGTATTGTTTTACTTAAAAGGAGTGCTCCAGCCATTGTATTTTTAGATTAAGTTTCAAGTTAGTGAAATAAATGATTATTATTATTATTATTATAAATATCGGAATTCTGATATTGAGATCCAATATCGGAAATCAATATCGGAATTGAAATACCTTCCGATATTACATGCCCTAGTCTTCACGTATAGGTACTAGTATAACAACTAAATCTGTGATCATCAGTTACACAGCACACTCTTTGCATGATATAGAAGTGAATATAACATATTAGTTCAGATACATACAAATAATTCTAAGATAATTCGCAAGTTAAACATTAATTGAAAAAATCATTGCTTAGTATTCGCCTCGCCGATGTAACGCTTGTGCAGAAAAGATCTAAATCGTGTTGTCTAGCAAAAGTATTGAAGTTGTTGCTTGCTCTCCACATAAAAGAATTTTGTCTATAATTAGAATGGACAACCGTATATGTAGTATATCAATAAATCTGGCTTACATAGTAAAAGCTCTGCTTAGTTTGGAAATAGCCGTGTGAGAAGAATGTCCCAGGATATTAATATTGACATTATAAAATCTGTGTTCTTTGACATCATGTTTATGCTTTTGTATTTTATGAAAGGTCAGTTTCCATAAATAATTATTATTAATGATAATAACTCAGATGGCACGCCATCTAAGTAGGTACAGGGACTTTTTGGCGGGAACTTGCAGAGTGACGTTGCTTTTTCATTTTTAACCGACTTCAAAAAAAAGGAGGAGGTTCTCAATTCGAATGTATTTTTTTTTTTTTTTTTTTTTATGTTTGTTACCTCATACCTCCGTCATTTATTAACCGATTTGGAAAATTATTTTTCGATTCCGATATTGGATCTAATATCGCTACTTTCACAATGCTTTTCCATTTTTGTACCATGGTAGATTGGGTGATAAGATCAGTCCAACGAGTGATCGGCCACGTGATCTTTTGCCTTTAGCCTGACCCTGGACAACAAGTCTCTCCCATCGAGTGTTAGTTTCTGGAGATGTGACCAAAGTACTTGGGAATTCGAAGATGCACAGTCGACGAAAGCCCCTCCCTTTTGGCACAGCTTTTGGCACGCGAAGTACATACACTCGCGTAATCTATTTAGATTTATATCCGTGATCAAAGCTCATTACTTTAGTATCGTGTCACATTACGCAGTTCACAGCTTGCATACTATCAAGGGTATCATATATCTATGTCATTATGAAAATGTACTAAAGCGATCATCTACTTTTTACACTGACTGTACATACGATGTTAAGCACTTAAGAGGACTCAATTCGTCATACTTTTCATACAAAACCTCTGTACTTATTATGGCCTTGTTAAACATTTTTCGTTAGATGTTTTGAACAAATTAGTATCTTGTGTACTATATCTAGCCGTGTATCTAGGCGTAATTTAAAAAGAGTGTGAAACAAGTTCAGTCAAAGCCTCCGAAAAACAGCGTTTTTGCCTGAACTTTGGCCATATCTAATGTACCTATAAATTGTAAAAGTAAAGAAAACATTTAGATACCAGGCTTGCAAATGTATTGGAGATTCTAAATAACTAACTTTTTTTTCACAAACTGGTAAGATTTTTTCACAAGAAGTATACTCCTGGAACAAGTTTTATGAATGCGAAATCATGAATGACGACCTAGCGAAGCGGCCGCGAGTGATCAGCGGAATTTACCGACTGATAACCGACGGCTCTGATGCTGTCTCTCTTTTTTCGCAGTCAAACATTACGTTGGATGAAACAACAAGCTTTTAGACTATGCTTGTGTTGAAGTTGCGCCGGCCACAGAGGGCCACCTTAACACATAATATAGATTACTGTCACAAACGATCATTAGGTCTCGGTTTTTGCTCTTTATTACCGTTATTTATCGCATGTTATTTGTTACAGGGGATCCGGATTAATGATGTGACCAGGTTATTCCATCTGATGATATTATATCAACTCAAGACGATAAATATTAGCCTATTAAGACATATATCTGTGTATTATTTGGGCTCTTTTTTGAGACAGACAATTAATAAAGCTGTAACTAATATGATACACGTATGTGTTCGTTAGTGCGCTTATAAATCGAGAACTACGATAAAAATCTGATGCTGAGTTTCTTGCCGGAGTCTGTGTATTCCGAACCGGTGGTAAATTCAACTGTATGTACCAATGTAACGTTCATAAGTGAGTAATAAACACGAAACAAAAAGTTTACAGCAAACACTTTAATACTTCACGACAAATTCACTAGCATAACAGCCATTGCAAATCTAGGGTGGTTCATAATAAATCCAGCGTAAAGCGCTACATAGCTACGCTGAAGCGGGCTGTAGGATATCGGGCAAAGCCACTTACCGAGGCTTACATAGCAGAGTGCATTTGGCGCTGAGCGCTCGATGCGGCAAAATGAAGATGCAGATTTTGCAAGGTTGTCAACGTAAAAATAACACATTAGTATTCATGAATGCACCTGTTTCATGTTGATGTAGAACATCACTTCGCATCGCACCGAACAGGCTTACATATGTTTTCTACATGAATTTGTCGTCCCACGGTTTTACCTGAGATCACTTATTTTAAGTTAATTTACTCCTTTTGGGGTGGAAATGGTAGAATTAAAAAACATACCATAGTGCAAACTTACACTTTAACAACTTTTCAGCAGTTCTGTTTTTTTTTCTATGTATTAGATTGGGAATGCTCGTCCCATTAGCACTTTAAAGGGATATAAGGATAGTGTATGAAATTCACAACAAATACTGAGATAATTATTTCATATTCTATTGAACCATTTGCTGTACTCTAAAACCGTAGAAACATACAGGGTGTTGTTTTGGTCGGCGACAAGCGATATATTCCCCAAAAATGGACTTAATTCCATTAAATACTGTAAATATGTTGAGAAATACCTTATTCAATTTGAAATAAAATTACTGCAAAGTATGGTTACTAGGCACGTGCACAGACTAGAGCTAGGCACAAGCCGCCATCACCCCACCCCTTTACTCCCTCGTACTCCCGTTGAGTATTATGTCTACACTTTAGCTTATTACATGATTTTCAAAATTTAAATTTTTTAATTTTTATTTTTAAAAAAAATAAAGTATTGTTTTTATATTTTTTTAGCACCAGTATCATTTGTATTATCGACCCTGAGTCGCTCGTCGCTGACCAAAACAACGACCTGTATATTACATCCGTATTTGATTTACTCAACGAGATATTTTGACTATCATTTAATGTATCGATGTCAAACATACAGACAGTGCGGCCGCAGAGAGAATGCGTTTCTGACACCTGTTAATATTAGCGAAATCACATAAACGGTCTGATTAAGATAGGACTTTTAATAAACTATGCCTAAGAATATACTGAACCATCATGTGCGAGTCCCATCGCAATAGGATTAGCCCAATATTAACAGGTGTCAGAAACGCATTCTTTAGGCGGCCGCACTGTACAAATATTTATCAAAAATATCAAATAGCTTCTTCAACTTTGGCAACCCTGCGCATGCGGTTAGGGCTGCCAGCGGAGAGTGTAACAATTAACATGACGTATCACCGGTCGCTTTACCGCGGCTAATTAGCATGCATTGTAATGCCACAACGCCCTATGTGCTTTAATGTTTACAGCGGCTTTGCATATTCACATTTAATTTGTTTTCATGCCTTTTTGTATAACGTGAGTTTATGTGGATTAATTTTATTTAGATATGCTTTGAAGTTCCATAATGGTTGCCGACACTTTTACAGATTGTCCCATTACTAAATTAATCCTCTCATATTGAGAGTAATCTCTGCAGCCGAGTTTATTCCCTGACTTGGTATTGGTTTGCTCGCGTCCCAAACTACACAATGTCACCTACAAGTACCTACCTATCTCGATCTGCCGCAAATTTTTAACCAACTTCAAAAAAAGGAGGAGGTTCTCAATTAGGTTGTATTTTTTTTTAAATGTTTATTACCTCATAACTCTGACATTTATTAACCCATTTGGAAAATTCTTTCTTTATTTGAAAGGGTACACTTCCCGTTTGGTCCCATTGTCATCAGATCAGGATTTGATTACTTCTTAGTGTACTTTGAAGTCGGTTTAAGTTTTTTGTAAAACAATCCAATTATGTTGTAACAATTTCATGCAGATGAAATTCAAAAACTGATTTATTCAGTTTAGGTCGATAAGGTTTTAAGGAATATGTCAATTTGTTTCTACCACCGGTGAAGAATACAAACTGGCAAGAGACAAGCAAGACATTTTCAACTTTCTTTTCAATTGATTTTATAGACATTTTTGTTTCAATCATACACTATACAATTTGTCACTTAGGGTGACGCAAGTGCAGAGAGAAGCTATATTTTTCGACGCATGTTGCGTTACCAAAAAGCGCTCTTTCAATGTAGGTGCTTGTAACCGAAAAAATATAAAGGTATTCATTTAAATTCTTACATTCTACTGCCACGTAATTCTATAAAAAAACTCTTAATGTATATAATACTTTACCCAAAATGGCGTCGTCAAATATGTCAATATCCTCAGCTTTTATGCTCCATCATTTTATTATGAAACCCACGCGTGTAAACTTACCTGAAATAGAAGAGAAAGCGTTACAGAGATGTCTAATTTTAGAGTAAGATCAACTATCTACTTATCCTGTTCCCAATTAGATGGAGTCGGCGGAATACCTATGCTTTCTACATTCAACCCAGAAGGATTGAAAACCTTAATATAATGTTACCTTTTATATAATTCTTCCATTCTTTTCAACTATGGAGAATCTATACATTAAGGTATTACGTGAAGGTAGGGTTGCCATCTCTAAAATCTGGCAACCAGGAAACGTGAAAGCCCCGGATTTTCGAACTTGGAACCGGACATGTTAACAGTGCTTTTTTGTAAATTACTCAGTAAAATAAAAAAAAGTTTTAATTGTTGTGACTTGAAAACTTTTAAACCTGGACAAAAAATAAAACCCCGCCCGGACGCTCTCCGGACGCCCTCTAAACTAGGACAAATCTCGGGAAACCCGGACGGATGGCAACCCTACGTGAAGGGAAATTTTGTATCCTTTTAAGCATATTGCGCGCACGGTGCAGTATGAGATTTGGCTTAATTTAAGTTTAAGCTAGAGTAACGTTACATTATTATCTAGCAATTACGTTACATATACTTTTACTCCAATTCGACCTTCGCCGTAAGAAGTTTCGCTTAAAAATACAAAGGTCATATTCGGTCGGTGTTAACTCTAAAAAAGCAAATCTGATTTTACTGGAAATAAAGGTACACTAGAAATTGTTATATTTTAAGTTATGTTACATTAATAATATTAAAACTATATAACATCTTATATATATCCACAGTAATGTTACCAACATACCAACCGCTTACCATCAGGCGGGCCGTATGCTTGTTTGCTACAAAAGTAGTATAAAAAAAAACGTATTTCATGTTTCATTTAATTTAGACTCTCTTTTCATTTATTTTAAGGCGATGATAGCTCAGTGGTAGTGACGTCGGATACCGAGACGAAGGTCCCGGGTTCGAATCCTACAATGAGCTTGAGCTTTCGGTGAAGGAAAACATCGTGAGGAAACCATAGCACGGTGGTAGGGTACTTTGTAGTACCCGCCTGGCTGGCTACCACCCTCATGCTGAAAATCTGTCGCCAAGCACCGTTCGGTGTGTTCCGATAGCTGCACGTGAGAGCCAGTTCCTTCTAGGCTTTGTATGCTTACCACCTTCGGCCACATCATCACTTACCATGGTGAGATTGCGGTCAAACACAGGCCAATAAACAGTAAAAAAAAAGACTGCATTTCATTAAATATTAAATTGTAGTAAAGTAAAAAAATAAGTGCTATAGAGCTACCGTGCACCCACGTTTTCCATCACAGTAAAATGAGTTACAGTAATCCGATACCGCTCTGTTGTACAGGTTGATTTTATTATTCAGCAGGACAACCAATCCTGATCAAAGGCACGCTGGTAGTCTGGCATGGAGAGAAATATCTACTTTTTATCAAAATAACGCAAGTAAACCCGCGGGGAATAGGTATCCTTACTAATATTATAAATGCGAAAGTGAGTTTGTTTCTTTGTTTGATACGCCTTAACTACTCAACCGATCACGATGAAATTAGGGATGCAGATAGCCTACGGTATGGACAAGGCTACTTTTTATCCCATGACCGAGGATGATACCGTGGGGGATAGCTAGGTAAATTATAATATGACATGCCAGAACACCCGGTATATGCCGGAATGTAATGACATTCTACATATATCTATATAAATAAATAAAATTTAAACACTGCCAGATAGCTGATATTATGAGGATTAACTAAGGCAACTTTTATTTAAGAAAAATATTTAGTTTCCGCGCAAAAAAAAAACGCGGTTGATACCGCTGAGTTCAGAAAATGATTATTCTTTTTCAAAAATAAACGTAGCCTAAGTTACTTCTTGTAACTTCAGCTGTTAGCCAGTCAAAGTCCCATCAAAATCAGTCCAGCCGTTCCGGAGATTATCCAGAATAAACATACAGTTGAACTTAAGTTATGTTGGGCTGGGAAGTATACATCCAATTGTATCCCGGGAATGCGGGAAAAACTAGTTTAGCGTAAAGATAGAGATAGTGGAATAAAATTTCAAAATCTTTTATGACGGTAAAATGGCTGGGCAGAAACGAAGTTAGTTTCTCACAAAGTGTTGCCGGAACGATGAAACACTTGTAAATAATTAAACAAAAGACGATGTATTGGCACCTTTTAGATTAAAACATAAACTTCAAAAAAAGAATTCAATCTTGTAACGTAACTTCTAAAACAAAATAACAAATGCACCATGGTTTATTAGAACAACAGAGGTCCATGACATTCTTAACACGTCAACGGTTAGCAAGGAAATAAATGAACATGGTGCCAAATACAAGTGCAAAAGCACCCGAACCAACTTGCGGGACAGCTTACTATCTCTGAAACTATACATCGGCTTAAAAAGCGACGGGATATATTTGATCAACCCAGTCAGTAAGAGGACTGACTAAATAAAAGAAAGGGTTGCCTCCACTGGGAGTATCACTCTACCTGTTACTAGCTTACTAGCAAAATAAAATTAATAAAAAAAAAACGTTTCCAACGTCCATATTATAATTTACGAAACATTTCAACCCTAACGTACGACACTCGGAAATGTCTGTATATCCCGTCGCTCATACGCCATCTTTTATTTGATTTTCCTTCATGCGAGCGCCGTTATACCTGTAATGCCCGTTCCAACGTTTTTGTTATTTTTTCACGTGGATATTTTGGCAATTTTGTTTGGATGTGTGTCAGTTTTTGTGCTGGGCGTAAAAGCTTTTTATGTAGAGAAGACAATATGTGTTAAGATACGGGATAATATTTTTTTAATGTGAATTTTATCTTGATTTAGGTAAGGTTGTTTAGTCATGATATTCTGAATTTCCAGCCCCCCTAGACAAAGTACTTTTCGTTGCGTTCGCGCGAATAGAAACGCTACAAAATGTATGAGATTGACATTTGGTAACGCTAGGATCTAGCGAATCCTTATGTCAATCTCATACATTTTGTAGCGTTTCTATTCGCGCAAACGCAACGAAAAGTACTTTGTCTAGGGGTACAGGTAAGTTAATCAAATCAAATCAAATAATTTATTTTAAAAAGTACACTTTTGGCCCCCGCACTAGGAAAATCCTGTATCGCGATCAACCTCTATCGTTTACAAATATGGTTTCCAAACAGGGGGAAGTTATAAATTAATAACAAAGTATAAGTAACTAATAGAAAAAAATCATCAATCAATAAATGATATAAAATGCGGAGTTAAGACTAGCACTTTAAATTAAATTGTTATTTTGTTTATCTTCTCTATTTATAAAAATGAATCCCTATTTCCCTTGGTCACGCTATAACTTGAGAACGGCTTTACCGATTTCATCCATATTTTTTCAAAAAGGAAGGTTTCATTCTTACGGAAATAATAATTAAAATAGTTGCGTAGAAAATTTAAGGTAGGGGTAGGTTTTTCTTTCGCGGCGGGCAACACTGTAGTGAACTTGTCAAAAGTTTGTCTCCTGTATTTTAATTAATTTATAATTCTAATTCTAGTAAAATACATTATATTTCATTGTAATTAAATAGTATTTATGATTAATGTTCCTGGAAAATAAAAACATAAAGTGTTTTTACGAAAAATAACGAAAATCAGCTGTGATATTCACCGGCGAAGTGACAGCCAACGGAAGGAATTTGAAAACCAACAATAAACCTGGGGAGTATTGTGATAATAAGTCTTATTTTATACTTATAATATCAATAGTAGCAAAATCTTTTGAACCGGAATCATATCTTTATGATTCCTTGTCAATTTGAGTTACATATATCATACAGATGCAAATGCACCAGCAGGGATTTTCACAACTTATTTTGTCTGCCAAATTGTGTTAAGAGTTAAAAACTTAACATACTGAACACTGCAGTAACCTTGATGATATATAAACTCAATATTTTGGCAATCCCCTCACTTTCAACTTTGCATTTTAATGTTTAACACTTTATGGCATTCCATTAGACACCCAATCCCAAGTAGTACTTATTACAGTAATCTTGTAAGAGAAACACTAAATTAAACATTATAATTTATTATATAGATATACCAACAGTTCACAAAAACATAAGTAATACTAATAATTAAATATTTACACAATCCTTAGTAGTACCTCATCTTGTATTATTTGTGAATAATTCTCTTAATTACAACTCAGTTTACTGTATAGGCTGTGGTGTAGGTTCTCAAATATTAATCCTTATCTTCCCACTTGCTTAAACCGTCCTGTGTGTATTCCAGGTCTACTTCAATTAAAATGACGACTCGCAGAGCTACCGCTCGTGACATGGAGGAAAAACTTAAGAAGACCTTGCAAGAACTCAAGGTCTCCCAGGATGACTGCACTAAGTTGCTGCAGGAGCGAGAGGAAAGTGAGGAGGAAATTAAGAAAATCATAGACAAAAATAGTCAGTTGAAAAGTGAAATGGCTGAACTTCACCAACATTGTACGGAGGCTAATGATCGCCAAAACAAATTGCAGGAGCTATTGTTACAGTTCCAAGAGTGTAGTGACAATCATGAAATGGCCTTGACTCGCATTTCTGAACTTAAACTCAGCTTGAGCCGGGCCAATGGCATTATAACTAAGTATGAACTTGAGAAAAGTTGTCATCAGGAAAAAAACACACTTAGCCTATTTGATGAACTTGTTGTGAGTTGTCCTGGTCATTTACCTACTTCTAGGCTTATTGAGACCATTGATTTGACAAATGATGTATCAACCACTAATGAACCGATTTTAATGAATAGTCATAATAGAATTAAAAAGTACATTAAAATAAATAAATTCATTACCAAAACCAGGAAACTCATAAAATGTAAAGAAAGTTTCTGTAAAAATATAAAACTTAGGAAAGAACGTATAGGACTAATTACTCAATTAAAAACATGTAATAGCAGTTTGCAAAATATGAGGTTATTATATGACACTGACATGCTGCAGTTACAAACAGATCTGAAGCACAAAGAGGATTTAATTAATGGTTTAGCATGCAGATATAACAGTGCTAAGAAAGAGATCAGCGAGCACATAGTTGCAGTCACAAAACTGGTGGACATGTGCAAAAATCATGAAGAACGGTTTGATTCCCTAACATTGAAAAAGATATGTCATTGTCATGTTACTAATCCATTACCATGCGTTGATCTCTCTTCTCCGGGCGCTCCGAGTGATCCGGGCGCTCCGAGTGCTCCGAGTGCTCCGCGCGTTCCGAGTGCTCCGGACGCTCCGTGTGCTCCTGGCGCTCCGAGTGCTCTGGACGCTCCGAGTGCTCCGGGTGCTCCGAGTGCTCCGGGCGCTCCGAGTGCTCCGAGTGCTCCGGGCGTTCCGAGTGCTCCGGACGCTCCGTGTGCTCCTGGTGTTCCGGGTGCTCCGAGTGCTCCGGGCGCTCTGGGTGCTCCGGGCGTTCCGAGTGCTCCGGGCGTTCCGAGTGCTCCGAGTGTTCCGGGTGCTCCGAGTGCTCCGGGCGCTCCGAGTGCTCCGGGCGTTCCGAGTGCTCCGGACGCTCCGTGTGCTCCTGGCGCTCCGAGTGCTCTGGACGCTCCGAGTGCTCCGAGTGCTCCGAGTGTTCCGGGTGCTCCGAGTGCTCCGGGCGCTCTGGGTGCTCCGGGCGTTCCGAGTGCTCCGGGCGTTCCGAGTGCTCCGGGCGTTCCGAGTGCTCCGGGCGCTCCGTGTGCTCCGAGTGCTCTGGACGCTCCGAGTGCTCCGGGCGCTCCGAGTGCTCCGAGTGTTCCGGGTGCTCCGGGCGCTCCGGGTGTTCCAATCACTGAACCACATGTCAGTGTCAATATTTCTATGGGGAGCTCTGAGGCATCAATCATGAAAACTGTTGTTTTTTCTGACCAAATTGGGGTCAATTTTGGACCAATTTTAAATAATCGTGTGGATCAGCCAGTTATTAATTATTGTATGCCGGGAGCTTCCTATACAGATATAATGAATAAAATTGTAAGTACTAAGTTTGACAAACAAACCACTGTTGTGATACTTATAGGAAATGGTTTGAACGTGAAATTCAAAGAATTAATTAATAGTTTTGAAACATTCCTCAAACTAAAGGCGATGAATGTTTTTCTATGTGCTTTGCCATACTCCGTCAACTATACGGATAAACAAAATAGGTATATATTGTTTTTGAACAATTTTATATATAGTTTGACATGTCGTCATAGTGACGTTTTTTCTTATTTCGACACTAATAAATTTGTTAGTGGACTAAAATTTACTGGGGACTCATTGTTTATGCCCAAAAAATGTAAAAACTTGATTGCTACACTGATAGCTTACAATATTAACACGGTTATAGCTAATATAACTAAATGTAGCCTTAGTGACAAAACGGTATTGTCTAGTAGTACTAATAATACTGTGATTAGTTGTTTAAACTTGTAACTCCGACAACAGAGAAGCATACTCATGGCATTACTTTACTACATCAGAATATTAATCGCTTCTCTGGCAAAATACTTGACGTTGAATTATTATGTGATGAAATCAGAATCGATATATTATGTTTTACAGAAACGTGGCTAAAACCAGACAGAATGCTTTTTAATGTAAATAACTTTACTGTTGCCAGTGCGTACAATAGAGTGACTGCTCAGGGTGGCGGCACCCTCATTTTGCTAAATAGTAATATTAAATATAAGAATCGTACTGATATTACTTGTCATTCTGTGGAACGCGTATGCGAGGTGGCATGTGCAGAGATTGAAAGCTCCATTATTTTATGTGTGTATAGACCTCCTGCGTCAAATTTTACTTTGTTTTGTTCCATAATGGAACAAATACTTAGTAAATTATCAAAATGTAATAAGTCAGTAATTATTTGTGGTGACTTTAATATTGACATCCTAATACCCTCATTAGATAGAAATAATTTTATTACGTTATTTAAATCATTTAATATGTCTCATCTATTTAATGAGCCCACGAGAGTGACGGCTACTACTTCCTCTTGTATTGATAACATAATAACCAACAGTAACGTTTTAGAGAAGTCAATAATAAGTGGCGTCCGTTCGGATCATTTGGCCCAATTAGTAAAGTTTCCGTGTAAAAAACTTAGTTCATCCGTAACGAAAACATTTAGGTCAGTTAATAAAACAAGATTAAATAATTTCAGCGTCAATATGGATTATAAAATTAGTAACACTACATATACTTCTGATGATCCAAATGTAAACTATGAAAAAATATTTAAAGATATTTGCAACGAATTTAATGTATCTTGTCCAATCAAAACTAAGAAGGTAAATAATAATAAACTTCAATTCTGTAACTGGGCAACTAAAGGAATCAGGAAGAGTAGGGATAACATGTATGATCTTTACCATCAGAGATCTTACAATAGTAATGAAAACTTTCATATATATGTTAGAAACTATTCCAAGATATTTAAACAGGTTTGTATTCGAGCAAAGGCCATCTACATAGGCAATAGGGTAAATAGTTCTAATAATAAAATTAAAACAGTGTGGCAGATTATTAATACAGAGACTGGTAAGAATAAAATCAAAGATAATACTTTTTCTCTTAAAATTAATGATACATTAATCTCAGGTAAATTAGAAGTAGCATCTGCTTTTGAAACTTTTTTCTCAAATATACCTATGGAGGCTACTAAAAATCTTGCTTCGTCTTCCACGTTAGCAGAATCGATTTTACAGAATAATTTTCAACAAAATATTCCAGACTTCGCATTCACCCAGGTTAATGACTATGACATTATCACGGCTTTTAAGTCACTAAATATGAAAAATACAGAAGACTTATGGGGTTTGTCAGTTAAGGTTATACAGTCAATTATTTTCAATATTGCCCCTATTTTAGCCCTAATTTTTAACCAATGTCTCGAACAGGGCAACTTTCCTGACTTAATGAAATACAGCAAAATTGTTCCAATCTTTAAATCGGGATGTAAAAACAATCCCTCAGATTATAGACCTGTTTCAGTACTTCCTGCATTAAGCAAGATTTTTGAAAAGATTGTGCTAAACCAAATGTTAAGGCATTTTAATAACCACAAGATACTCCATGATGATCAGTTCGGTTTTACAAGAGGTAAGTCCACTACGGATGCGGGAGCTAAACTTATTAAGCATATTTTTCAGGCCTGGGAGTGCTCACACGATGCTATTGGTATCTTTTGTGATCTCTCCAAGGCATTTGATTGCGTAGATCACCAAACGCTAGCTCTTAAACTTAAGTTATATGGAATTCGCGGAGTGGCCCTCGATCTTGTGGTTTCCTATCTTTCAGGGCGCCAACAAAAAGTAGGAATCAATGGTAGTGTGTCATCGGGCTCCTTAGTCAAATTAGGCGTACCTCAAGGCTCGATTTTAGGCCCATTTCTGTTTCTAGTTTATATAAATGACCTACCTTACATGGTGAAAGAACTATCAGATGTCGTTTTGTTTGCAGATGATACGTCTCTGATATTTAAAGTAGATAGAAAAGACAAAGACCTTTTAAAAGTTAACCACGCTCTGGAAACTGTGTCTCAATGGTTTGCTGCCAACAATCTAATGCTAAATTCTAAAAAAACTAAATGTATAAGATTTTCATTACCAAACGTACCAATAGTTGATACCAATGTTATTGTGGACGGTACTAAACTTAATGTAGTAGATAAGACTGTTTTTCTTGGTCTGACCATAGACTGTAGATTGCAGTGGGGTGCTCACCTGGAAGCCTTAGGTGGTAAACTGAGCTCCGCTGCTTTTGCAGTCAGCAAAATAAGGCAACTGACGGACATTAATACAGCCAGATTAATTTATTTTGCATATTTTCATAGCCTTATGTCTTACGGTATTTTGCTGTGGGGTTCTGCCGCAGACTTGGAATCAATTTTTGTATTGCAAAAAAGAGCAATTCGCGCCATCTACTGTTTGGGGTCTCGCGAATCTCTGCGAAAGGTATTTCCGGAAATTAATATATTAACTTTGCCCTCTCAGTACATTTTTGAAAATATTATGTATGTTCGTAAAAACATTAATTTGTTTCCAGTCAATAGTGATTATCACGATAGAAACACTAGAAACAAAGACAAAATAACTGTGCCTAGATTTAGATTAGCTAAAGTAAATAAGTCCTTTCTTGGGAATTGTATCCAATTTTACAATAAAATTCCTCATAGCGTGACCAGTATGTCCTTTTTTAAATTTAAGGAACATATCAAAAAGCGGTTGTTGAGTAGGGCCTATTATAAAGTGTCTCATTATATTGACGACAAGGATGTATGGAAGTAGCTTCTCTCTGCACCTGCTTCACTTAGCAGCTAGTTCAAGGTCCATTTTAATTCTAAGTATGCTATTATTATTATAAGTTATCTTTTTTTTTATTTTTTGTTTAATTTACAGATTATTACTTATAGTAATTAATTCAATTTAATGTTTTTCATTTATTTCTAAATTCTTCAATAGATTATGTCTGTCTCCTTAATTGTTATATTTTCTATACATATACCTAAATGATATTTAGTATAAACTTGTCAATAGTCACAGTGATAACAAATTGCGTGTTTAGTAGTTTCCCTTTAGTTTATTTTTTATTTCTAAGCCAGACTTAAGTAAGTCATGCTCACTTTAAGGCCTTTGCTTGCGGCGGCGTCGTGTGACGGGTCGCTCACTTCCCTCCAATATGGCGAGGAGGGCGATGGCTGCCACACGCGTCATACTTGTGAACAGGTGCTGCTTGTGGGGGTTGGTCTGCTTAAGTTTGCCATTTATTTATTTACTTATTAAATATAGATTCAGTCTACTTTGTAGTTTTGCGGCCGCGCCGGGGCACGCAAATGTTGTCAGTGCGATTAGAATGTAAATATTATGTAATGAATCTAAGCTTGTTTTGAAAAGAGTAATTGCTGAGTTTATTGCCGGCTCTTCTCAGCAAATGCAACCTTCCGAACCGGTATTAGAGTATTAGAGTCAGACTTTTCATAAGTGCCTGCGAAGGTCTATTTGAATAAATGATTTTGAATTTTTGAATTTTTTTTTGAAGGATATCCCTCGGCAGCGTTGCCAGACGTCCCGATTTTGGCGGGACGTCCCGATTTTTAGCCCAAAATTAAATGTCCCGCGCGGGACAGGCTCTGTCCCGCTTTTCGAGGATTACTCGACGGTGAAATCATCGTTGGACGTGGAAGTGGGAATAAAGACACCACTGCACAGAAATGGCACCAGCTTTTTCGTGGTGCGTCTTAAACACCGCTGTGGTTGGTTACATAGTAACTATTTAGTAATCTGTGGCAGTGGTGTGGAGAACCGCGCCAAAGTGCGCTAAATGTCACTGTGACATAAAATCAAACTTCTAAGTCAACGCAATCAAAAGATTCCGCTGTATATGCCGCATATTTTGAAGCTCGCAAGGGAATCAAAACTTATAGGGTACTTCCCTATAAGTTTTGATTCCCTTGCACCTTTCCCAGGGTTGACCTAGAATCATAAAATTTGGCAAGAAGAAATCCCATGTAGCACAAATAAAGGAAGAAATCCAGAAAGGGTTTTGTAGTTACAACACAAAAAAAACATCCCATTATATTAGAACAATCGAAAAAAGATGAAAAATCTTCGAGACTCGATTCCCGTGATTAATTAACTATTTAAATACAAGTTTCTATGGAACCCTCGGTATGCGAATAGGACTCGCACTTGGCAAAAACCGGCCAAAAAAAACTTGACAAAATAAAATTTGTAGGTATGTCCCGCTTTCGGCGATAGAATCCCGCTTTTTTTAATCAAGAGGTAACAAAATCCCGATTTGCCCGAAAAAAAATCTGGCAACGCTGTCCCTCGGGTACGGGGCAACTAGGAGGCTATAAAAATTTGTGGTAACTTCAGTAAATGTGACCTTCATAAGTGCCCTTCTGGGGCCTTAATTGAATAAACGGCTTTGACTTTGAAAAATGATAACATGAATATATGCTTTATTGGATGTTGTTGGTTGGTTTTGGACATTATCGCAATTGTATAGCTTCTAAAATTCAAAATCAGCAATGAATTTTTTTTATTACAAACTAGCTGTTCTCCGCGGTTTCACCCGCGTTCCCGAGATAAAAAGTAAATATGAAGTACCTTCTCCATACTATAGGCTATCTGCATGCCAAATTTCATGATGATCCGTTGAGTAGTTGAGGCGTGAAGGCGTAACAAACAAACAAACTCACTTTCGCATTTTATAATATTAGTTAGGATTAGGACTCATTAAATATAAAGATATTCTTCGATCAAAAGTTGTCCTAACTAAATACGTCCAATATGAATAATTTAGATATACATTTATTTTAGATTAAAAAATATAACGGCACTATAATAGTATTACTATTTTTGGCAGATCAATCAATGATATATTTAAAATTATAAGTGAATTTTATATTTAATTATAGTTTAAATACACTGTTTTAATATATTAAAAACTATATTTGGATATCATAAACAGAGCATTCAATTTCAGTTTGCAGATTATAGTAAAATTTTAAATTGGGTATCTCTCAATGAAAATTTTTACAAAACCAGATTGAAATATGTCAAAAATAAAGGCTCGTTAGACAAGAGCCTTTTTATATCGAAATTTATCAAAGCTAGTTAAAGTATCAATTATCTACATAAAGTTTGATATAGGCATAGTATTTTCGTTACACCTATACTGAGATAAAAAAAATATTAATTCTAATCCGTCACATCGGTGCGTCTATGCTACGCGAACCGAGTACGAGCCAAGCCTCTATTTGTTCGTTGCTCGCGATGTCAAGTGTAGATGTACAACGAGCTTATAGTGCCACAAGCTTATCTGGCCCGGTGAGAGAGTTCTTCGATCAATGACGATTGACATTTCGAAATGGCGTCGTTAGTTCCTCTTTTGACCACCGGGTCAGATAAGTTTGTACAACGAGCATACAACACGAGCGCGATGCGGATCCCTGTGTTCATCAAAAACTGACAATTGGTGGAGCGCAGTCGAGCGCGAGTCGAACGCTCGTTCGAGGCTTCGCGAATAGAAACGCTAAAAATGTATGAGATTGACATTTGGTTACGCTAGGATCTAGCGAATCCTTATGTCAATCTCATACATTTTGTAGCATTTCTATTCGCGCAAACGCAACGAAAAGTACTTTGTCTAGGGGGGCAGGTCCGTCCACGCTACGCGAATCCATGCTCCACGCGTGCTCGGTTCGCGTAGCGTGCACGCACCATATTATACTATCTGTAAAAAATAATAAAATTCATTTTATTTATTTTCAGGTTATAGTTTATGAGTAAATTAATAAATATCGTGGGTCATCCAGCAGTTTTAATTGAAAAGAAGTTTCTTTTTATCAAATCTGATAAATAATTCATTAGTTCGTCAATTTCCAAATTCATATTTTAATACTTTGTTACTTTTATATAGAATCAAATTTGATTTACGAGTCCATAAAAACTAGATTAAAATAATATTCACGTAAAAATTTAAGGTCCTATAAAAACAAATTGCGAAATACTTGTAAAAGCTCAGGGTTAAGGATCTGTAAGCGACTGAATATCTTATAACAATATATATTATGAAATAGTATACTTTTACAACTATACAGCAATAATATTCATTGTATTTTTAAGTTAAAAAATGTTTGAAACTACATTATTATGTAAATGCCGCCAGACACAAATATTATGAATCTTTATTTAAACATTAAAAAAATATCAAAAACATAATAGACATAATGGTGCCGATTCTGTTGTAAATCGCACTAAACCATTGAAATATAAAACTAAAGAAATGTAACTCGAGCTCAAAAATCATTCCACGCAAACCGAACCGCGGTGGGCGTTGCCAAAAAAGAGAGACTCATCGCGCTGACAGTTCGCCGGTATCATTGAGTCGATGCGTTCGTGTCGCGAGGGACTTAGAACTGTGATTATTATTGTGTTTTGCGTTGTTTACATTGTGCAAATATGCCGTCATGTGTTGTTAAGTGGTGTAGAAGCCATACAGATATGAAGAATGCTGGAATCACTTTTCATATGTGAGTAAATAAACATTTTGAAATCCTATACTTGTGACTCTGGAAAGTGTTATGCAACATGAACGCAACATGCGTATTTATTTAACACGTTTTGATATTTCACTTAAACTGTTATGCACTAGTACCTATAATTATAAAGAGGATAGAACCTTTGTGGCATAGCGTGCCAGCCGCCATTTTAGTTTTTTTTTCAATGTTGCGGCGCACGGTGTTACTTATGTATATGGGTAGAGGACACTTATACAAACAAAAAATGTTAACCAATATGGTGGCCTAAAGTGTCACGTTTCCGAGATATTTGGAGGTAATATCCAAATAAATAGTTAAATCGGTAAAACTTTCCAAGACGGGACGTGGGGTAGGGGGGAGGGGGGGTATGCGAGGGGGTACGGGGAGGGATGCTTGCTGGTCGCCTATGCCTGCTCTCCCTCCGCGCCGCCGGCTTTTTATATACACTCTAGGGGTAGTGACCACAAGACTACAAAGAGTGGGGGTGCGCTGAGTTGGTTTTTGAACCGTTTGAACCTACGATTTTTCTTGTAAAATGTATAATTGCAGTTTTTTATACATATAAAATAAGTTTGGATAAAAAAAAACCTATCAAAGTTGAATTTCAATATAAATACATTTAAAACTCATCTCATTTGGCTGTATGGACTACACTTTTTCCTAAAGAAACGCAACTGTCATGTCAAAAGTCGCAAAATTGTGATTGTATTAACAAATTTCAATACAAACTATGAGGTTGCTTCAAGAAATGACTTTGCAGAAAGACTTCTTAGATAATTTACTATCTGTTAAAAAAAATTGAATGCCCAGACCAGCGTCACGTCTCAACGTTTATCCGTTAAATCAACCTGGGTACTATTATTTAAATACAATTCAATGCATATAAACACGTAATAAGTTCATTTTTAATGATTGTCGTTATTCTTATATGGCGATCTTTACCTCCAAATATCTCGGAAACGTGACACTTTAGGCGCCGATTCCACTGAAAAGAGTTCTAGAGTTCCGAGTTCTGCATTCCGTGTTCACTATTGTGCACACAGCAAGCAGTCTAGAGTTCTAGAGTTCTGCAATATTCGCTACTGATCACACATCATACACTTTTTTTACTTTCAAAGGTGCCACATAGCTTACAAAAAATAAAAAGTAAACACATGAACAAGCTTACTTATTTTTCATAACACCATTCACGTATCTCCTGGGGGCCTACCACAAGCTCTTAAAACAAGGTTAAAATAACCTTATTCGTCTTTTGTCCCGTTTTGACGTCGGATGTCAAAGAAAAACAAAAGTCAAATAAGGTTATAATAATATTGTTTTAAGAGCTTGTGGTTCGCCCTCTGATATGACCTTAACGCGACCCATCACTCTATAATTCGTATGTAAAAACCATAAACTGATTAAAATACTTCTTAATTTTAGATCCTTACAATTATAACACAAAGAAATATTTTAATCCAAAAAGCACATCACAAACTTTTAAATGAATATAATAGAGTGGTATAGTTAAATTACAACTAATTAATCCGACTTATATATGCATATGCATTACGATACTTTATAACTTATCCTCTTACAATCAATGCATAACATCGTCCACGCATCTCGCACTGCAGCAGGCGTGCGGACCAATTAGCATTAGGCTGTCCCGCCGAGAACCAATCATCGCGCTTGCCGGAATACAACGCGTTAGGCAAACGCGGTAAGCGCAGGTAATTGGCTTATTTGCATGTGTGTTCTTTCGTTCGAATACTAGAGATATTTTGTCAATGTAGTAAAGTGTGGAGCCGAATTTCGCGTTGATTTTGTTCACAATTATGCTTCCTTAGTTTTATATTTCAATGCACTAAACTAATTTTAGTCACATCTCATCTCTTTCTTACGAACATTATTGAAAAAGGATAGAATATATTTAAAGCTGTCAAATTAATCTTAGCCGTCTTATTTTGCGTGTATTTAGGCGTAACCGCGATAGATGGCGACTAAATTTATATTGAAAACAAGCATTGGACTAATTTGACAGGACTAAAATTCTTACATCCTTTTCTTATGTTCTTTGTTAGAAAGAGACATAGTGAGATTAAAATTAGTTTAGTTGTAAGCAACAGAATCAGGGCCATTGTCCGCGTAAGGGTGACAGGTACCCAGAGCTTAATATACCTTAAGTCAGTAACAATCCTCAATCAACAATATTTTTTTAAAGAGCAGATAACCATGCGGCCCGCGTGATGGTAAGCAGTTACCGTAGCCTCTAGATGCTCGCAACTCACGCGTTACCGACCCTGTTAAAACTTCTTCAGCATCAGTACTTCTCTTGTCTCAGGCGTATCTCCCTTGGGGGCGGGAAGCTCATTGTACAACCAGAGCGTCCGCAGTAAGCTCCGAGTGCGTATAAAGCAAAATAACAATCTTAGAATTGAAATTTATCCAAGTAAATAGTATTTAAATGAAAAAATATTTTTATATGGGTATTTTCATTATATACGCGAGGGTTCTATCTGAACAAAAACATAATGGAATGAAAATTCCTCGATAGAAAAAAATCACAAAGATACCTCTAATAATATAGAATTTTCGTTTTTATTCTTTAATGGTGTATCTAATTAAGACAAAAATTCGATAAATAATATCACTAACATATTACCCAGGGCTGCTACTAACGATTTTTTTTAAATATTCTATACTTTACGAGTTATTTAGATAAGTAGCGCTTAGACCATTTTTGTTCCGCGAAACACGCTATCTCCGTCTCATGCCAGGCGAAGATTAGACATAAGTTTGTTTCATCTGACATTGCCATATTTTTCTGGTTTTGTACGCACTCTTAAAATATTACAGATCGTTAATAAAAACCTAAAAGTTTTTAAATTTAGTTTACTTAACAGCAGCTAACATCAATCAAGTCCACCGCCGACAGTGGGCTGTCGGAAAGTTTCCTGTGAGCCGGTGCACTAAGTTACTTACCTCACGCGACCACAGCTTGCGGGCACTTGCTTCGAATAAAGGAACAATAACACTGATTTGTGGTGAATTGTTGCGTGCTATAAAGTTGTGTGTTTGGGGCATAATAATGTTACGTTGTTAGTTTGGATGTTTTTATTTCTGTAGCGTAATTACAGCACGATTTTCAGAATTATTCAGAAATTGGCATTACAAGTTATAGTGATAGAGTCTGGCAAACAAAAGTTGAGCCTGGCTGTAATTGAAACTCTTTACATGGCAACATTCTATTAATGTCACTTTCGTCACCCGGCATAAAAAGTGTCAACTAGTTTACCATAACTAGTTTTGATACTAACCCTTTATTCATAATGGCTTTATAGCTAAATCAGTGTTATAGTGTCCACTTTCTATTTCTTTCGATCACCTTAATGTTCTACAATATGCTAAATGAACTTCTGCGGTCGCTAATCACTGAAACATCTATCCATATCGTTTTACGAAGGCAAAAAAAAAAACTAGATAATATTAAAATTTCCACATTTTTTTTATTTGAATATATATAGTAGGTACGCTTAGTTTGGGATCAGATAACCGTTGTGAGGAATATCCCAGGATATTTATTTATTTATTTAAAAGGATTCTATATAAAAATAGAATATAACGAGTTTATGTTTTTTTACTCATTTACATGCAAATATTACTTAGGAAAATCAAATATAACATAATATTTATATTTTTTTTGTAAAGTATCAAAACAATTTATTCCTACTATACTATGATATGATACCTAATATTTTTATAAAAGCTAATCGCGACTGAAAATGACACTAATAAGATTGAAATATCATTTCAACGAAATACCTACTAGTATTCATGGAGTGAGTGAAATGAATCCGTATTTTTTAGAAGTTTGACAAATAAAATGAGCCTCCGAAAAAATACCCACTACACTTTTAAAACTGAGATTTGTTCTCGAACTTTTCATCTTTAGAATAAAGTTGAAGATTGCTTGTAGATGTTCAATCTTATTTTTTACAGGCAGCATTAAATTATAATAAATTGTTTATTTCGAACGGTGTCTATAAAATTTATGACGAAAGTATGTATTCTTCAATCTATATCAAAAGAAACGACACATTTGGCTAGATTGAAAATGACTGAAAATAACAAACCATAAATTCTTGTAATGAAAATATACGTGATTCGGTTCAATAGTGTTGTGGTGAAGGTAAATAACGAAGGTACTAAAAGAAAATACTGATGGTGACTAAGGAGCACCTTCTTTGGTTGTATTCCACCTTCGGTCATGATCATCATTTGCCAACCACGTAAGATCGTTTCTTAGGATCAACCACAGATCACGAGGATCAACTCAATAAATACATAATGGCCCTGATTCTGTTGTTCACAACTAAACTAATTTTAATCTCACTATGTCTCTTTCTAACAAAGAACATAAGAAAAGGATGTAAGAAATTTAGTCCTGTCAAATTAGTCCAATGCTTGTTTTCAATATAAATTTAGTCGCCATCTATCGCGGTAACACTTAAATACACGCAAAATAAGATGGCAAAGATTAATTTGACAACATAAAATATGTTCTATCCTTTTTCAATAATGTTCGTAAGAAAGAGATGAGATGTGACTAAAATTAGTTTAGTGCGATTTACAACAGAATCGGCACCAATATCTACATAAATACTGCATTGTGATATTTGTGTTCTTATGGAAAAAGCTAGTTACGCGGTGTTGCAGTATCACAGACGATTTGTTTCTTATAAAAACAATGCACCTAACATTTAGAGCGTGAGTAATAAAATAAAATGGACTTCACCAAACACAAAGTGGAGAAATAGGTCGCAATGTTTATAAACTATAAACAGTTGAGTGTACGAGCCATTCTGTTTGCCAAGTAAATAGATTTGAAACGAGTTCCCGGTCACAAATGCGTTCAGGGCAAGATGACAATTGTATGGGGACTCGATGGGTCTTGGGACTCACGTGTTTATCGTATATATAAATGGAAAGTGTATTAGGAAAACACGTTTGTTTGTTTTTAGTTCGATATAAATCACAAATTATTCTATTCCTTCCCCTTTTTTATTTAAGCATACAGCTTGCCTTGTAGTAAACTGTTACCAAATCTACCTACTCATAATATAAACTAGCTGGCCACCACGATTTCATCCGCGTTACCGGGATAAAAAGTAGCCTATAATACTCAATATAAATATAATAAATGAAACATTTTATTACAGTGAGAATGTTTCGAATCCCGCTGGTAGTTCCCGACATTAGCACGAAAAAACTCTTCAGCTTTTTTTATACGATAAAGTCGGTAAAGAAGCGTACGGCCCGCCTCATGGAAATGGTTACCGTGGCCATATGGACGCTAGCGAGTTTATTCACGCGCAGGAACACAACATAAAGTTATTTGGCTGCGGTGTGTAAAGTGGAGGGTAGATACTTCCCCAGTCGAGCTGCTCTTTGATCCAATAAACGATACGCGCTCTACCACTTTAAAAAAAAACAATATGCACACAAACTTTGTGTGAATGTTTGTTACTTTGTTATGCTCTAATGGCAGATTTTTATGGTTTATATAATTTCATCTTCTGATGCAACTCGCTTTATAATCGCTATAATGAATATTTTTTTTTTTTTTTTGGCAGCAATAATTTATTTTCAAAACATGAATCATAAATTAAACATTAACATACGGGACCCCAGAGCTGAATAAGTCTCGCAATCCAGCGAGGCAATGCCGCCAGGGGATGAGTTAGGGGAAGTTTTTTATTTATAATTTAGTTAGAGTTTTAGTTAGATTTAAATATATCATTAAATTGATTTATAGGAATCATCATCATCATCGGCCTACAATGTCCCACTGCTGAGCACAGGCCTCCTTTCACAAATTAGGGTGAAAGGGAATGTGCAGATACTCCACCACGCGTGCCCACTGCGGATCGGTGGAGGTAGGCTAGTGGTCAACCTACTGTTGGTATTCTTCAAGCCGCCTAGGAGGCATCCAACTAGCTTAACGACTATCACAATTAAGTGATAACCGGGACCAATGGCTTTAAGTGCCTTATATATTATGCGTGCGTAATATATATTGAATGGTTACAAAAAAAAACTTTAAATTAACGACCTGTAAATGTAAGAAATATCAACATGTATTTTCGAATGGAGCCTTTCCCGTGTTGCAATATTAGCGTAAGAATGATAATATAATATTTGCATTTGTAATGTAGAAAATTTAAATTTAAAACGAATTTTAATGTTATCATAAACTTACAATGTTGACACCAGCGTATGATAAAAAGTTTTACTTTATTACTAACTACTTTTGGACCGTGTATTTACCTGTATTCCCGGGTTAAAAGTGCCCTATATATTATTCCAGGTTATAATCTACCTGCGTGATAAATTTCACCACGATTAGTTGCGCCGATGAGGTGTCGGGAGACGAAGCGAAGGTAACAAAGAAAAAACCGGGCAAGTGCGAGTCGGATTCGAGCAGCGAGGATTCCGTACAAACTTGTAGGTAAGTAAATAGTACATTCATCACGGGGATAGTCTCGAAGATTTTTCACCTTTCTTCCGATTATGTTATTTAAAAAAAAAAACGGTTTTCGGATTTCTTCGTTTTATTATATTATTATTATTGTTCCCAGGGATTGCAGACTCAGGTCTGAAGTTATTATCAAATATTCAGATTTTTGCATGATATTTGATATTAATTTCGGCTAATTAACACAACGCGTTCCTAAGAAATAGATTCTTGACAGACGGACAACAAAGTGCTCATAAAATCTATAAGGGTTAATTTTTTTCTTTTGAGGAATCCTAAAAAATAATAATATAGTCATTTGTAATATGTTTCGTATGTTGTATACTATTCCGAATTTCAAATCAATAGAATTAGGGGTTGCTGAAATATACCTATGGGACAGGCGGACGGAGAGCACCATAAGGTTCCTTTTTTACCTTTTTGGTTCTGAACCCTAAAAATAGAAGCAAATTCCAGAAACTACGAGTCAGCTGATTAAAACTCTATAAAATCTAATGAATGCACTTTTTATTTCATCATGTGAAACCGCAGTCAAGTGGCGAGCTTCAGTTCTCCCGCTGTAATAACATTCATATGAAGTTGTAAGCAGGTGCTCTGGCTCCATGCATCTTATTATGAGAGGAGAGACTACTTCGGCATTCAACCAACTCTTTGTAAAAGGAATATTTTTAATTGCACCTCTTTTTAAAAATTACGCAAACTTAAGACTCTCCTCTAATTTATTTATTGCATATCAGAAAAATTACTGTTTACAAATTAAACTACCTATTCATCCAAACATATTCTATAATCTAGAATCGACTCGGGGCACTCCAAATACAGTTGGTTAGGTTAACCAACCACATAGAGTCAATAGGTTAGAACTGTGACAAGATTATCATTCCGTTCAAACAGTTTTGCATAAACCATAAAACTGATAATCAGTTTGATTTATTTAGTGTGCAATTCAGTATTTTTGGTTCTAGTTTTGATTTGTTGTGTTGGAATAGAGAGAATTAATAGTTAAGGCATTAAATACATGCATTTGTAAAATAAATATAAGAGCAGTATTATAGCGGCAGTGTAGGTACAGTTGAAGACATAAATATGTATACACTTTGTGAAATTCAACAGACATAATTGGACTGTTTGACAAAAACCTTAAACCGACTTCAAAGTACACTAAGAAGTAATCAAATCCTGATCTGATGACAATGGGACCAAACGGGAAGCGTACCCTTTCAAATAAAAAAAGAATTTTCCAAATCGGTTAATAAATGACGGAGTTATGAGGTAACAAACATAAAAAAAAAACATTTGAATTGAGAACCTCCTTTTTTTGAAGTCGGTTAAATTCATTTAACCGACTTAAGTTTAAATTCAGTTAATCTCTAAAACTATTGATTGAAATTATGAGATGACTATAACGGCAGAATCTCACTTTCGCATTTATTTTTCACCCGTACGTTTTTGAAATACCGAAAATACGGACAAATTTTAAGGCGATGATAGCTCAGTGGTAGTGACGTCGGATACCGAGACGAAGGTCCCGGGTTCGAATCCTACATTGAGCTTGAGCTTTCGGTGAAGGAAAACATCGTGAGGAAACCATAGCACGGTGGTAGGGTACTTTGTAGTACCCGCCTGGCTGGCTACCACCCTCAAGTTGAAAATCTGTCGCCAAGCATCTTTCGGTGTGTTCCGACAGCTGCACTTGAGAGCCAGTTCCTTCTAGGCTTTGTGTGCTTACCACCATCGGCCGCATCATCACTTACCATGGTGAAATTGCGGTCAAAAAAAAAAAAACACAGCGTTTAGCATCCTCATTTATAATGCGGACAGCAAGAGAGTGGAACTTGCTTCCGGCGTCTGTGTTTCCTGACTCATACAACCTAGGGACTTTAAAGGCCAGAGTGAATAGGTTCCTTCTGGGTAAACGTGTTCCATCTTAGGCGGGTCAGAGGCCTAACGCAAGCCCATTTAATATTTTTTTAAATAATATAATGGCAATTTTTTCTTCTTTTTGCAATGTAACTGAAAAAACGCATTTCAGATTTCTTCCTCTACTTGTGCTATATGGAATTGCTTCTTGCCAAATTGTATGATTCTAGGTCAACGGGAATTTAAGTACCCTATAGGTTTTGATTCTTATGACTTAAGTAAGTCATGCTCACTTTAAGGCCTTTGCTTGCGGCGGCGTCGTGTGACGGGTCGCTCACTTCCCTCCAATATGGCGAGGAAGGCGATGGCTGCCACACGTGTCATACTTGTGAACAGGTGCTGCTTGTGGGGGCCGGTCTGCTTAAGTTTGCCATTTATTTATTTTCTTATACAATATAAATTCAATCTACTTTGTAGTTTTTGCCGCCGCGCCGGGGAACGCAATTGTTGTCAGTGCAATTAGAATGTAAATATTATGTAATGAATCTAAGCTTGTTTTGAAAAGAGTAATTGCTCAGTTTATTGCCGGCTCTTCTCAGCAAATGCAACCTTTCGAACCGGTATTAGAGTCAGACTTTTCCTAAGTGCCTGGGAAGGTCTATTGAATAAATGATTTTGATTCCCGTGCGTGAAGGAATTCGATTAAATTGAGATTTAAAATGATTCGATCGAGTTGCGTGCTCAAGCGGATCAAAGCAGGCGCTTGGCAATTGATTTTCAACATGAGGGTGCTAGGGAGGCATACTCCAAAGTACTGACACTAAAGATCAAGCTCATTGTAGGATTCAGCCGACGACCAGCGTTTTGGCATTCGACTTCGATCGCACTGAGTCAAAGTCAAAGCCATTTATTTAATTTAGGCTCTAGTAGGGCAGTTATGAAGGTCAAAGCTACTGAAGTCACCACCAGTTCGTAAGTCGGCCTTCAACTGTTTTTTTTGGGAACTGAGCTATTAACGCCTTAATTACACCTATCTTTATATATAAAATTCTTCTGCACGTGTGTATGTCACTGAACTCCTCCTGAACGGCTGGACCGATTTGAATGAATTTTTTTGTATGCATTTGGGTGGCGGTCTGGATGGTTTAGATTCACAAATCAGCCCGGCAGATGGCGCTGCAGTCGATGTAGGGTAGGGTAGGGTAGGGTAGGGTAGCATCACAGGGTAGGGTAGCACAACGCTAACGAAGTTGCGCCGGACAGCTAGTTGTTTATAAGAAACTTTTAATAAAATAGGTCAAATTATTTAACACCCAGCCAAACTTACCACAGCTAATTATTGTTTGCTCAAAGGATCAATTAATTGTACCAATTTTCCAATAGATCCAATTCAATTAGCCTCCCTCGTAATACAGTAGATCCTGGTGTTTGGTCGCGATACTAATTTGATTTATGGTAGTTTAGTCACGGGGTGCGGTAATAAATCAAATTACAGTACGAGTCGATTACCAAATTTTATTCAAATATTTGTACGTGTATGCTGGCTTTATTTGGGCATTGTTCCAGATTTATAATTAATGGCATTGAAAGTAAATGCTTTTTCAGGCTTCGTGTTAACTGAGCCTCGTGATTTTCCCTTCTGCTATATTATTAGTATCTAGTAGATCGTGATGTAGCACGATAAGCCGTTCTTAATCTATCGGCAAAAAGTTAAGCTACCACCGGTGTGGCTGGTACCTGGATGGGTGACCGCTTCGTGGTATTTCAAATCCAGCGTATATAAAAAAATGAAGCAGACGAGTGTGACAGTGAAGACCGCATCTTGGCAAACAGCATAGGTCCTCAAAAAGCTGGATGGACGGGGCTAAGGCGCTGCGCAAACGTGGACACTTTTGTGTCTTGTGTCGGATACAAGCTACCAATGAATATTTGATTTCTATAGAACGAGTATGAAATCAGTCACTCCCTGCGCAGACGTAAACATTTTTTGTGTCCAGTTGCTTCTACTTTATACATACTCGTTGACGATCAAAAAGTGTTCGGTGTCGGTAACTGGAAACTAAAAGTCATCAGTTGAAGACACAAGCAACATTTAAAAAAACCTAACAATTGTATTGAAACTGATGGAAAACAAGCAACGTATTGTACCAGCGACCAGAAGTAGCAACCGGTGACTGTCCCATCGCCGCCACCGGACACAGCAACTACGGTTTTCTGTGATGGTGTGCCGTGTCGGTAACAAAAAGTGTATACGTTTGTGCAGCCCCTTATGTTCAAGCCAAAATGTACACATATTTTAAATCACACCTTACTGAAATTTAACTGTTTCTATGGCAACCGACAAGAGAGAATCCTCCATTATTTTCAAGTCTTTTATAAAGATACACTTACTTACATCACAATTTCTTAGAAAGCAGTTGCTATAAAAAGATTCCACATGTCTTATTTACCTTTGACGGGTTTGCCATCCCCTTATCTTGAAAAGATTTCTTGCAATCCCATTGTAGTGTAAACTTGCAACGTGAAAAGGCTTTTTATATCTGTTTTTTACCTACCTAATATAGATAGAGGGGAGAAAGGTTGAATAATCTTCTTTATATTCTTGTAAAATAGTATTATATGTAGTATATTTATCTAGTTCAATCGTAAATTAGTAGTTTGGGATTAAAAAGCCGTGTGTGAAGAATGTACCTGGATATTATTGCTTCTTTTTTTTTTTACCATGGATACAAAGTCCTTCAGTCGCATACATATAATTTAATTATAATATCACTTTAATATAGTCCGCACATTCACTTTCACATAGTCCGCATGATCAGTCACCGTCCAGTCATGTTTTAGTAAAATGGTGGTAATTGTACTAAAACTTAATACGGACTTTTTGAGACAACTTGTTAAGTCACGATACACATAATTCATTTCATTTCACTTCACTGGTGCACATCGATTAATCTTTATTGGATAAAATACCACCGATAATATGCAATAAAACTCAAAATACACGAATCTATAAAAATGAAAACGCAACGTCACTCTGCAAGTTCCCGCCAAAAGTCTTTATTGCTTCTAGGCTTTGTGTGTCACCACCTTCGGCCAAATTATCACAAACCTTACTTTTTTTTGATACACAAATCCATACAATTATCAATTTTTTATATTTTATTCCAATAAGTAAAAATTTTGTAGAACATAAAATTATTTATTCATACGCTCTGAAAAAAAGCTAAAGAAAAAGCAAAAGCTTAGTAATGAAAAATGCACCTCTTTTTTTATACGAGAGCTCTCGTTCAATAAGTAAAAGCTTTTTACACGTCTATTTTATTTTTGAAAATGTCTGGGTCACGTTTCCGTAATCCAGGGGCGTTTCTCTTATTGAGTTTCAACGGGAAATAGAAAACTAATCTAGGAAACTGATCGCACCGGTGCGGTGTTCCGTACTCGGTAGAGAGAGCCGGGTAAGGCGGAATCGGTATATAAGCTTACCGGATTAAATGAAAGTATTTTACCTCGGATAAAGGTAATATTAGATAAAACTATTAGATATTAGAAGGCGATGATAGCTCAGTGGTAGTGACGTCGGATACCGAGACGAAGGTCCCGGGTTCGAATCCTACAATGAGCTTGAGCTTTCGGTGAAGGAAAACATCGTGAGGAGACCATAGCATGGTGGTAGGGGACTTTGTAGTACCCGCCTGGCTGGCTACCACCCTCAAGTTGAAAATCTGTCGCCAAGCACCTTTCGGTGTGTTCCGATAGCTGCACTTGAGAGCCAGTGCCTTCTAGGCTTTGTGTGCTTACAACCTTCGGCCGCATCATCACTTACCATGGTAAGATTGCGGTCAAACACAGGCCGATAAACAGTAAAAAAAAAAAAAAAACGTTGTAATTAATAGGTTATTTTATTAGAATAATCTTGGTGTTATATCTATGTCTATGTTTTACAGCTATGAAGTCAGTCGCTAATAAATATCAAATACGCACGGTCGTCTTTTACTGTATAAATCAAAGCCCCAATCTAAATTAGACCCTATCGCCCTCAACATAGTGGTCACAATCGCGCCGGATGACTCACGATATATCGAAGGAATGCAATTTGCATAGGCCGGTTGACCGACGCCTTAACAATGTGTTATCTTACGTGTCGAGTTAACTAAATAAAAGTGAAAGTAATAACTATCGGCGTATAACTCACGAACAATACAGTGATATTTACATCTAATAAGAACTATTTAGTGTGTGGAACTTTATTAATGAACAATGTCGAGTGTTAACGAGATAATTGAACAATTACAAGACTTAATCAGTTTAATATCCAAGGCACAAGTTAACTTTAAAAAGTGTCCGACAGTGCGTAAAACTCAAGGCTATTTAGAAGCTAGAATACAGTGCATTGAAGAATATTGGAATACATTCCGGACAACTCATTCTGAATTATTGAAGTTAACGAATAAGGATAACAGAAAGTTATTGCCATATTTTGAGAATGATTTACATAGTGAGTGCGAAGACATGTTTCTGTGTTTGAAAGCCGACATGATGGATTGTTTACAACAATTACAGCCTAAGGAAAAACAACCCACGGAAACACAAAGCCCGATGTCGAGGCCTAGTACATTTAGCAATCCAGAAGTTAAGCTGCCTAGAATTAACCTGCCTATTTTTAGTGGATCTTATGACGAATGGCAATCGTTCGAGGATACATTTGTCGCGCTGATACACAACAACAAAGCACTGAACGACGTTCAAAAACTCCACTATTTAAAGTCGTGTGTTATTGGAGAAGCTAAAAATACAATTAAACACTTTCAAATTACAGAGAAGAATTACATACCTGCGTGGACGAACTTAAAGAATAGGTACAGTCAGAAACGGCTTATTGTAAATGCCATTTTGAAAAAGTTGTTTTCATTAAAGAAACTTACGTCCCCTTCACCTGTGCATTTAAAATCACTGATTGATAACATCAAAGAATGTTTAAATAGTTTGAACAGTTTGAACATTTCTACTGAAAGTTGGGATCCAATTATTATTTTTATTATAATCCAAAAGCTGGATCATGAATCACATAGAACATGGGAGACTTATGTAAGTGAAGAATTTTGTGATAAAATGCCTACCTTTCTAAACATAACAACATTTTTGGATAGCCGCATCTGTACTTTAGAATTAACATCATCATCATCATCATCCATGCCTCGAGACAGAATTAAAGAACGAAACTATCATGCAACTACTTCCACACACCCTTCCACTCAACTCAACTGTATCTTTTGTAAAGAAAATCATCAACTTTATCACTGTAAACAATTTGGACAACTGGACCCAGACAAAAGAAGTGACTATGCGACAGATAAAAGATTGTGCTACAATTGCCTAGGCACTGGTCACTCTGTGAAATTTTGCAGATCTAGAACATCATGCAGAATTTGCCGGAAACGTCACCACTCCCTTTTACACTCATATGCGGAGAAGGAGAAGGAGGAGGCTAAACAACCAGATGCAATATCTTCATTGCATGCCAATATAGAAGAAAGTCAAGACGAACAGGAAAAGGACATAACTGCAATTGCTACACACTTCGCATCACACTACATAAACAATCGTAAGAGTTCGCTACTGGCTACAGCTGTGGTTCCCGTTAGAAGTAGTTCAGGGCAAACGACATTACTCAGGGCTCTTATCGACTTAGGTTCAGAAGCATCTTTCGTGAGTGAGAGAGCGGCTCAACTGCTACAACTCAACAAAACTCCTACACACGCTACGGTAACAGGATTAGGTTCCACGGAGACAAAGGTCAGTCATTCAACTCAACTTGAGGTTTTATCGAGATATGACGTCAATTTCAGTCTTGATGTTGAGGTTTACATAGTGCCAAATCAACTGACTACACAATTACCTAGCAAATCAATCTCGCCAACATCATGGTCACATCTGGATGGTCTCACTCTAGCGGATCCCAGATATTATAAACAAAGCAAGATTGACATGTTACTTGGAGTTCAAGTCTACGCTGACATCGTGAAACAGAAAATAATCAAGGGTCCCACAGGTACACCATGCGCACAAGAAACCAGCCTGGGGTGGATTCTATTTGGCAAGATCAACCAACTTTCGCACGATGACAAAATTGTTATTCACCATCACCTGGAACACATAGACGTACACAACATGTTGGAGAACATGTGGCACATAGAAGAAACAAGTACGAGAACAATGACAACAGAGGAAAGAGTATGTGAAGAAATATACAAAGCTACTCATTCCAGGACACATGATGGACGGTATGAAGTCAAACTGCCACTCAAGAGTGCACAGCCAATTGAAGAAATTGGAGAAACAAGAGAAATAGCACTTAGAAGATTTTATCAATTAGAGAGAAGATTAGAAACAAATCCAGAACTGAAATCAGAGCATGCAAAGGTTATTGCAGAATATTTGGACCTTAATCATATGGAAGAAGTACGAGAAGAAGATAGATCGAAACCAGCTGTATACCTTCCACATCATGCAGTTGTGAGAAACGATAAGGAAACAACTAAAGTAAGGATTGTTTTTGATGGATCATGCAAAGGATCAAATAACAAGTCTTTAAATGACGAACTGTTAGTAGGACCACAACTGCAAAAGGACTTAAGAGAACTCATAATGAGATGGCGAATGAAACCAATTTGTTTTACGGCCGATATACAAAAAATGTATCGACAAGTTTTAGTGAAGAAGGAAGATACAGATCTACAACGAATTTTATGGCGAGAAAATAGACAGGAAGAAATAAAAGAATACAGAATTCAAAGAGTTACTTTTGGCACAGCTTCAGCGCCTTACCTAGCTGTGAAGACATTAATGCAAGTAGCTGATGATGAAGGAAAAGAATATCCAGAAGCGGCTAGAGTTATCAAAGAAGATTTTTTTGTAGACGATTGTATGAGTGGATGTATGAGTATGTCAATAACAGAAGCTATACAACTAAGTAAAGAAATCACTTCAATTTTAGAAAAGGGTGGTTTTACGTTGCAGAAATGGGCATCCAATAGTCCAGAGTTTATCGCAGAGATAGATCCAGAACACAGAAGCATACATGCCAATCATGATATCAAAAACGACTGCATGATCAAAACTCTTGGTCTGACATGGAATGTTGGTAACGATACACTTCATTATCGATTTGATATAGCCCCACAATCAAAAAATATCACAAAAAGGAATATTTTGGCTGACATTCAACGTTTCTTTGATCCCCTTGGATGGATTAGTCCTTCAATCATTCTAGCAAAGATATTGATTCAGCAATTATGGCTGCAAAAATTGGAATGGGATGATACAGTTAACGAAACTATTGCGAGCGAATGGACAAAGTTACGATCTAGTTTTGAGACGCTTAACACTATACAGATAAAAAGATGGATTAAAACAATGAATGACAGTATGATCAACACTACTCTGCATGGTTTTTGCGATGCATCTAATAAAGCCTACAGTGCAGTTGTATATTCCAGAGTTGTGACAGCAAACGGTAACATACATATCTCAATTATTGCTTCCAAAACAAGAGTAGCACCAGTTAAATTAATAACCATACCAAGACTGGAACTTTGCGGAGCATTGCTTCTGTCAAAATTGTTGTCACAAGTTTGTGAAGCAATGAGAATTCCTAGTGATCAAGTATACGCATGGACCGACTCATCAGTAGTACTCTCATGGTTATTTGGAGATCCTCATAGATGGAAACTTTTTGTCAGCAATAGAGTTATCGAAATCCTAGATAATGTACCTAAGAATCAATGGTTCCACGTAAAATCGAAAGACAACCCAGCTGACATTGGCTCAAGAGGATTAGAACTGCCTCAGTTGATAGATAACAAGTTATGGTGGGAAGGGCCAGAATGGCTAAAAGAAAAGAAAATTAACCTAACAAGACCAAACATTATAAATACAGATGAAGAAAGTAAAAAGACCCTACAAGTTAATTTAAAAGTTAATTATGCTGAAGAAAAAGTTAACGTTAATTTTGAAAATTATGAAACACTACAAGAACTGAAAAAGACAATAGTTTACAGCATTAGATTCATCAATAGTAAGAAACAACCAGAAAAACTTACTGAACAGATATCATCAGAAGAAAATGAAGAAGCTTTAATGAAATGTATAAGAATAGCTCAAACAAAAGAATTTGGACAAGAAATAGAAAGGCTACAACAAAGGCAGAATTTAAGGAAACACAGCAAAGTGATCAATTTAAATCCGTATCTAGATGAAAAGAATATACTCAGGGTGGGCGGAAGATTAAGAAATACAGATTTAGAAACAGACAAGAAACATCCTATTATAATTGGAACAAAAACTCAACTTACCAATCTGATCATCAAAGAAGCTCACGCGAAAACCTTGCATGGCGGAGTACAACTTATGCTTTGCTACCTTAGATCAAAATATTGGATCATCCACGCCAAAAATGCAGTGAAGGCATGTATTCACAAATGTTTAATCTGTGCTCGACAACGAGCTACGATAAGAACACAAATTATGGGTGACCTCCCAAAGGTTCGCGTTACTCAAGCACGAGCTTTTCTCCACAGCGGAGTCGATTTTGCCGGTCCTTTGCAAGTTACAATGTCAAAGGGCAGAGGTGCAAAGTCAAATAAAGCCTATATCGCCATTTTTATTTGCATGGCTACAAAGGCCGTACACTTAGAATTGGTCGGAGACCTCACGTCTGAATCGTTTATTGGAGCTTTTCAAAGATTTGTTGCTCGAAGAGGCAAATGTACACACATTTGGAGCGATCAAGGACGGAATTTTATCGGTGCTAATAGAGAATTAGCTGAAGCTTTCAAAGAATCTTGTTTAGAATTACCAGGAGACATGGCTGAACTCTTATCATCAGATGGAACTCAATGGCATTTCATTCCAGCATACAGCCCAAACTTCGGTGGATTATGGGAAGCTGGAGTGAAGTCCATCAAATACCACCTACGAAGAATCCTCACTACCAGTCTGACCTTTGAAGAAATGTCCACAACATTATGTCAAATTGAGGCGTGTCTTAACTCACGGCCCCTCATTCCCATTGATGTTTCTGATCCTGACGTCATTGAACCCCTCACACCTGGACATTTTCTAATAGGTGAATCTCCTGTTATAATACCTTGCCCTGATCTACGCGACGTTAATGTCAACAGACTATCACGTTGGCAATACACCCAGAAACTAGTAAGAGACTTTTGGTATCGTTGGAAGTCTGAATACATTTCCAGACTCCAAGAGCGACCTAAATGGATGAAACGTGTAAAAGAGATTGACGTTGGAGATATTGTTATAGTCAAGGAAGAAAATTTGCCCCCAGGCAAATGGTCTCTTGGTCGTGTAGTCGACAAACATCCCGGACATGACGGTATCACGCGAGTGTATAGTATAAAGTGTCGTGGTGATATTATAAAACGGACAATTACAAAGTTGTGTGTTTTACCAATAGATAAAAGTGATTAGATTCTATTGCATGCACTATAAATTATGTTCTTATGTTTCATAAAGTATCATATATCTAATCATTTGTAATATAGTACGTATAATGTATAGTTTGCTTGCCTAATGTGTATTTTTCTAACTTTGCATGAATTTCAAAACTTCAATTCAAAGGTTAAAATTCTTAAAAGCTTTAGCTTATTAACAGTATTAATCATCTGTAGACTGTGTAGTTAATTTTCAATTTTGTTTTAATAATCATTTTACTTGTCATCAACTCATGTATTACTAGATTTTGTTTATGAAAGGACTATTGTCCTTTGGTGGGCGGCATGTTATATCTATGTCTATGTTGTACAGCTATGAAGTCAGTCGCTAATAAATATCAAATACGCACGGTCGTCTTTTACTGTATAAATCAAAGCCCCAATCTAAATTAGACCCTATCGCCCTCAACACTTGGTTAGAGCTTTGTATTTCTTGCTAGCTTCAGTTTGACGGCTCTCCCCGTGCTCCCGTGATTGTGTTTTACATGAATATATAATGTCAAAAATATCCTATAAGTTATGCCAAGGTGTGCTTTATCTGTGTGCCAAGTTTCATCCAAAAAGAAGTATCAAAAATCCTAGTAACATTTGCATTTATGTGTCAAGGAAAATGTATAGTACATAATAATGATTAAAAAAAAGTTAATTTTAAATCTTTACAGATGAAAACCTTTATCAATTTTAAAATTATATTTATTACTTTAATATAGTAGCTATAATAGTCCGTTAGTATGTTCGAAATTACATAGATCTGAAAAAATATTTTTAGATTTTCTTATCAATGTTTCGCTTGATTTTGTTATAAAAGAGCCTTTTATTGGTTGCTTCAAACCTTTTTTATAGAATTATCGCAAGGGCCATACTCATACTAACCCTTTTATGTTACCAACTCGAAACTTCGTCAGTATTTGAGACCTCAGATATTTCTATCGAAACATCAGATGTTTATTATATTATATTGTATATTTGAATAAGTGTAGGTATAACTTTCTTAATGAAAAGTTATTTTACTATTAAATATAACTACGACTATTATTTATTAAATATAAATAAATAAATAATAAATATCCTGGGACATTCCTCACACACGGTCATCTGATTCTAAACTAAGCAGAGTTTTCACTATGGAAACCAGACGACTGATATACTACATAATATACTACTTTTTGTTTGTAAATACATACTTAATATACATAATTACATACAGACATGTTCATGCACACAAATTCAGGAAATTATTTATTAAAAACCTACAATTTGCATGGTGATAGGCCACTCCGTAGACCCTAACAGATTGGCTGTCTTAGAGTGCTTATCACCTTAAGGCAAATCACATCATTCCTTACCATGGTGTAAATAAGTGAGTGTAAAATAAGTGTAAGAGCGTCTTCTCGTTCCTCCAAATCATAAAATCACGTGTCTGAAAGAGACGGGCTTAATTATTAAACACCCCCGTTCATTTCTCAAACTGGGATTAAAATCTTATTAATAACATAATTTGGTTGAATATACTTTACTCATATTTGATTCAAGATTTAATTAAAAGTTTTGAGAAACAAGCTACATGAAATTAAAAAGAAGATAAAAACTACACTTAAGAAGCGATGTTTCATATTTACTCACTTATAAATAAATAATGGAAAAATAAAGTGCTTCCAGCGAACAAATTAATTAGAGAACTATTGAAGCATCTTAGTTGAAGTAAATTAAATGCGAACAGACTACGTCTGAGCCCTGAGGTGTTAAAATACTCATTAATACTTCGATTCTTGGCTCATCATTAAAATTAATACGATGTAAAACCATTTTACTAATAATTAAAATTGTATGAAACGATATCAAATAATTGACTCAATTTAAATTAAATGTTTACAATTAATTAATTAAAGGCTGAATATGATGAAACACTTTTAAGTAATTAATGAATTTGTGGTCTAGCTAAAATTAGTGCGACTCATCAAAATCCTTTTAGGTGTTTCCATGATTAGCCCATTAATTACAGGTGTCAGTAACGCTTTCTCTCGGCGCGGGCGGGCGGCGCTGGCGGCCGCACTGTAGTCACCTACGAAAGTCTATAGTTCTACGCCGCATTGACTCGATGCTACGCCGCTACGAAAGTCGCAGCAAACAACACCACCGACGACAATCGTCATCGTTAGTAAACGATCAACCTTTGTATGAGATGACATTTCAAATCGAAATATCACGTGATTTTTAACGGTCTCTTATGTCATACGATGACGATTATTTACAGCCATCTTGTCTAGGGGGGTTGGCCTCCTAAAAAGGAAGCTAAATCAATATTGCTAATGGAATTCCCGTTTTCGAATAGTAGATCTTATGCAATTTATCAATTTCGAATCTTTTAATGAATTGAATTGTATATAATGAGCAGAGAATTTTAGCAGAAAATATTGGAATTACGTAGGATCTGCCGACAATTCGAAAATATGAATTCCGGTAGCAATATTGCTTTAGCTTTCGTTTTCGACAATAAGATACAAAAAAGTCTCATAAAATAGAATGGCATAAATTTTCATATTACGCAATGAAGTAGAATTAAACTACGAATGTCAAGGCTACGACCTCAAGCCATAGAAAAAACAAGTTCGATAGAATGAATGGAAGGGTTGTTATCCGTGAGCATTGTTACAAATCTCCAGATAAAGTATTTTTCCCCCTTTGTGAGCGCAATACGTTTTGTAGCCACATCTTTAGTGTAGCGTTACTAATACGGCTGAGAAGGAATCAGTCGGTCAATAGTCATGAAATAGAGGACATATTGAATGGTAGTTGTTATTTGCAGGTCGGGTGTTCATCTATCTATCTATAAATATAAAATTCAAAGTCCTGACTGACTGACTGACTGATTGACTGATATATCAACGCACAGCCTAAACCGCTGGTCCTAGAGACATGAAATTTGGAGAGTATATTCTTTGTGAAGAGTAGGTATCCACTAAGAAAGGATTTTCCGAAATTCCACCCCTAAGGGGGTAAAATAGGGGATGAAAGTTTGTATGAAAGTCCGTCAGTTTCGATGTTAGGATCTTCAAATTTTATGTTAAGGCTGAAGATTAAAAATTAATTGATACGTATCTCAGCGTTTTTAATAATTCCACCCTCGAAGGGATGAAAAGCAGGATGAAGTTGTGTATGGGAACTCACTGATTGATATATCAATGCACAGCTTAAACCGTTGGTCTTAGAGACATGAAATTTGGAGGGTGTGTTCTTTGTGAAGTGTACGTATCAAATATGAAAGGGTTTTTCGAAATTCCACCCCTAAGAGGGTGAAACGGGGGCTGAATTTTCTGAGAAACATATTATTGCACACGTGAGTTTTTGGTTTTTTCATACGTTTTTATGATTGCATATTATACTTTATTTTGTAAATAAAAAAGAGTATGAAAAAAAAGCCAATATATTATAGTAATCATCAGTCAGAATATAAAATTCCAAGTCCTGACTGACTGACTGATATATCAAAGCACAGCCTAAACCGCTGGTCCTAGAGACATGAAATTTGGAGGATGTATTCTTTGTAAAGAGTAGGAATCCACTAAGAAAGAGTTTTTTGAAATTCCACCCTTAAAATAGGGGATGAAAAATTTTGTGTTTAGGCTGAAGATTGCGGTCAAACACAGGCCTATAAACAGTAAAAAAAGATTGAGAATTATTTTTTAAGAGTCACAGCGCTTTTGATAATTCACCCTCGAAGGGATGAAATGCAGGATTAAGTTGTGTATGAGAACTAACTGACTGATATATCAACGAACAGCCTAAAGTGCTGGTCCTAGAGACATGAAAACAGCGTGTGTTCTTTGTGAAGTGTAAGTATCCACTAAGAAAGGTCACGTGTATCACAGATTTTCCGAAATGGGATTGCCTAACAGAGTCAATAGGGCTCACACAAGAAAAAAAAAACAAATGAGAGGGAGAGAGGGTACTTATAATGTTTGTTTTTGAAGAAAATATGTCATCTGTTTCCTATAGACCACGCGGGCGAAGCCGCGTGCAGAAGCTAGTAAGTTATGTAAAAGGTTCTTCGTACCGATTGCCGACTTTGTAGCATAAAAAAACACAAAAAATTCAAGTTTTCAAAAGCGAAATGATAAAATTGTACGATTTATATTAAACTAGCTGTCCCCCGCAGTTTAACCCGCGTTCCCGGGATAAAAAGTATATGCCTATGTTCTTCTCCATATCATAGGCTATCTGCATGCCAAATTTCTTGATAATTCGTTAAGTAGTTGAAGCGTGAAGGCGTGACAAACAAACAAACAAACACTTTCGCATTTATAATATTAAGTAAGGATTAGGATTCTTAGGTTAGGAATAGAAATGTACCCATAACACCATTCGTACGCTAATATTACTCTTAATAACACATCGATTTAATAATATTTAGATCTATCTACTATCTAAAGTTTTAGATTAGATTGCATTATCCTAAATCAATTTAGATTTAACAAGTTTTGTTTTAAAATCAACCGTTGTTACAGACTAGTAGATAGACTGAGATTATTTTAAAATGTCACCATTAAAAGTGACATTTAAACATGTTGTTAGAATTAGTTAAGTCGTTTTTAGTTTTCTTCAAAAATATAAACGATCATAACAAAAAACCAACTCAAACAAAATGAATCATATTCTTCAAAAATGTATTCAGTCATTCGCCGCGACTTACAAACTAATATTATAGTTACAAAACAAACTTCTCTCACAAATATATTTTTGTTGTTTCACCGAGGAGCCTCTCAAAATATAACTGGAAATTGACACGAGAATGAGTGAGCTGTATGAATAAAATAAAATATCTGGGGTATATTGAAGGGAACTCACGAAAATATTTTCCTTCACGTTCGACCGAATGGCCCGCTTGTCTCATAAGGAAATATTAAAATGACAGATAAAATTGGTGCTCGCATCTCATGTGCTGAAATACAGCCTCCTTTGTTGAGCCTTCTGTATTTGGCATATTAAAATGAAATGTATTTCGTAATGTTAGTACCTACGCAGATAGATACGCAAAATAGAAGAAGCGTAGGTACATATTGCGCCGATCACAAGCAATTGGGAACAGCGTAAGTACATGATGAAGTTTGCACATGAAGTGAGAGTTGTTTATAATAATATTATAACAATGATATTATAAGTAAAGTAAAAGGCGTAGATAGGTTGTAAGCGTAAAAAACAGCCAGAATTAATAAGAAATCAGGAATATTTATTAATCTCATCACAAAAATACAATTACAAAAAAAATACAACTTACATACAGAGAAAGTGCAATACGAATTTTACAATATGATTTAAAAAAAGGAATTACAATAAAATAAGTGTGTAGTGTGCTGTGTGTGTGTGTTTGTGAGAGATTATTAGCTTAATTTCCATGGCTCCTACACTAGGCTAGGCCTGTCCTGTAGGTAACCATTTCTTTGCCAAGTTTCCGAAACATTGTCAAAAAGGTGGTTGAATAGAATATGTGTATGTGTGTGGGGGGTCCAAACTTGTCAATAGTCATAGTGATAACAAATTGCGTGTTCAGTAGTTTCCTTTTAGTTTTTTTTTTTTTATTTCTAAGGCAGACTTAAATAAGTCATGCTCACTTTAAGGCCTTTGCTTGCGGCGGCGTCGTGTGACGGGTCGCTCACTTCCCTCCAATATGGCGAGGAGGGCGATGGCTGCCACACGCGTCATACTTGTGAACAGGTGCTGCTTGTGGGGGTTGGTCTGCTTAAGTTTGCCATTTATTTATTTACTTATTAAATATAGATTCAGTCTACTTTGTAGTTTTGCCGCCGCGCCGGGGCACGCAATTGTTGTCAGTGCGATTAGAATGTAAATATTATGTAATGAATCTAAGCTTGTTTTGAAAAGAGTAATTGCTGAGTTTATTGCCGGCTCTTCTCAGCAAATGCAACCTTCCGAACCGGTATTAGAGTATTAGAGTCAGACTTTTCATAAGTGCCTGCGAAGGTCTATTTGAATAAATGATTTTGAATTTTTGAATTTTGAATTTTGGGGTGTGTGTGTTTATGGGGTGTGCGTGTGTGCAAGAGACTAATGTGTGCTATAGATGAATGAATTGAGAAGTATATTTCATTATAATTTAATGAGATATTTATTTCAATGTTAAATCAAATATAATCAAAGAATATAATGTTGCTTGTTGTAATTAACTTTGTGATAAATTAATGAGGTAGGTATTTGCGTAAGGAAGTTACCTGAAACAAAGATATTACAAATTTTATTTCATTATAAAGGTACGACGAATATTGCTGGTATTACTCGTACAACTGACTACACATGCTAAAATTTGCTTTATTAAATTCTATCTAATTCCCAATCCGCGGCTTTACCCTCGTTCTCGAGGGATTTAATGTTAGGGCGACTGGTAATTAGTAAACGATACTTAGACACATCATTGTAGGACTCATGATAACAAACAACTTTCCCAAAGAAACAAATAGGGGTAAATAAATACAATACAAATAATAGCCGACTCCATAAAGATTACTTCATAAAGACTCCATAGAGAAAGCCAGCCAACATTGATATTTCAAACCAATTTCAAACGGAGTTCGGTGCTCGGCTCACCTAAAACGGGTACCTATAAAAATGAACGCAGCAAAAATATTCTTCGGGATCCCTCAGAAGTGGGTCAAGGCATCTGCTTCAAATGTAATCCGAAGCTTAGGAGGCCTCACCAGATAAATGTGCTTGGCTTACCTGAACACACGACGTTACGTACATAATAGTGAATAATATCATACGAGTAGGTGCAGCAAAAGGTATTTTTTTTTAAATTAAATGGGCTTGCGTTTGGCCACTGACCCGATTGATAGATGGGGTGATTTCAGTGTTCTTAAATTGTGTTGGCTCGTGTTACTACCAAATTGCACTGTTATACATAGGTACATGGTTTTATAGATACAATAAAATAAATATCCTGGGACATTCCTCACACACGGTCTTCTGATCCCAAACTAAGAAGAGCTTGTACTATGGAAACCAGATAACCTTTTTAGTCCTTTACATGATCTTAGATCTAAGGTAAAGTACATACCTTAGACATTTTCAGTAATAAACGAATAATTCAGTAGGTTCTTTTCCCCAGAAGTACGGCCAAAGCAATAAATATTTCGAAACCAAAGCAATAAATGTATGGTTTATTGATTTTCATTTAAAAGCGTGTAACGAATTTTTTACCTTTGTCATTCCTTTTTCTCACCTTTTTGCTTACGAAAGACGTTCTTCTTATTTAATCGCATCGCATTTCCCCGGGAGGTTGTCTCGGTATAATGCCTAAACATGCTGATTTACATAAGCCCATTACTTGTTATTTACCGCTGAATTAAATAATTTTTCACCAACGGGCGCCGGCTGTGTGACAAACAGCCTGACTATATTTATTCACACGTGTGACATTTAATCTGCATATACAATGTGACATATACGTGTGTGTATATGTGATAAGTCGATTTTGACAACAATTTTGTGCGCTAAGCTGAGTGCCTCTCGGTTCCCCCTATTTTACTATTTTGCAAAATATCAAGGTTGTCCGCTAGACCATACGGTTTAGATCTTTTTTATATACGAATAGTTCTATAGGTACCTTAACATTCTAATGCACTATTTCACTATCCAGTACTTATCTTTGGTAAATGCTATGCGTTGGGATTCTTTTAAACGTTAGACATGTCTTAACCTTTTGGTGAAAATGTGTATTTGTGTGTGGGGGTGTGGGTGTGTGTGTGTATGGCTCTAATTAAATATACCATAAATGCATAACTGTATCGTAACATAGCGTAACTGTGTCGCAATCTCCCTTTTTTCTGTTCAAAATTGCTTTCAGCGCCTCATTAGCAATATGGATATAAAGGTCACACGTAACCATAGCACAGTATTTAAGTGCCCATTCCCGCTGTATATTGACAACATTGCCCTTTGAGTTTCATCATAACAAAGTCAGAGTGAATGAGGGGCCCATATAAATGAGACCTCTCACTCGTCCAAAGTTAATTGCTTCTACAAATTAAACAAAAACTGTTATGTGCGGGCTCGTTTGGAGACGTCATCTGTGAACGTGCTGGTGCGTGAAATTGAAGCGGGTTAGGGATTAATTTACACTATGGATGATTTTTTTAGTTTTTTTACTGGTGCATTATCTCTATGTTTTTAGGTTCCGTTGTCATTCAAGGATACCTTTATAGTCTTTTCATGTTTATATCGTCTTTATGCATCGGAAAAATCCCTTTAGAGTACCGAGCAATCCTAGTCAGTGCTTTTGCACTGATTTTGAACAGTAAGGACCAATCACTGCATCGTGTGGTCTTGACTTGGCCAATCAGAGCGCATTGTCGATGGTGGAAAATTGGCGGAATAGATTTCAAGCAGAATTAACGTTATTGCGTTTCTCTGGGGTTTTCAGGGTCGGCAATGCGCGAGTGATACCCCTGGTGTTGCAAGCGTCCATAGGCTACGTTGATTGCTTACCATCAGATGGGCCGTATGCTTGTTTGCCACCTTAGTGGCCGAGTTACGACTAGTTCTATAAAATATGATTTAATGTGATTATACCTTTAAATAATATTGAATTTCATTGAAATAATTGATTGTAGATTTTTTTTATTTTTTTTTTTTTTCATAAAAGTATCTATTATATTTTATTTATTTGGAATAGCAAACAACAATATTACAACATTTTTTATATAAATAAAGTAACATACGAGTATAATAATAAATGCAGCCCATTGCGCCCTAAGCGGCGCCACTGCGCCATATAAGCCCTATACGTAATCATGGCCCCACTTACACTTTCCTGTTGTTTCATATCGTTATTACGTCTTAAATTATTTATTTATTGAAACCTAAAATAACTGTTTATAAACAAACACAATTTCTATCACATGTGTGTTTAATTTCTTCATAAACATTTACCAGACAATTTTCACTATTACCAGAGACAATCTGAACCTCGTAACAAGAATAATCAAGTCCAGCAACTAGCATATAGAATACTCAATTAATATTCTGCAGTACAGTATAAATTAAATGAAAGGAACAAAGTGAGGAATTAGTAAGAAAAGTGGCGCGTCTTCGCCACTCCGCTCCGCACAGCGTTGATAAGAACAAATTCCAAGCGAGAAATACCCTCGGAGCCCTCACAAAAAGCTACGAATATACATTTGGAATAATAAAGAGATCCACGCTTTAGATTTCAAGTAATTTTCGCGACAGATAGGTACATTAATAAAGTCTATCCTTTAACGAGTGGATTCAACTTTTTCTGACATAACCGAATTTTCCGCGTGAATAATTTAAATGAGTTGTCGGCGAATCAGATTAATTTGTGCGGATGGGTTTAACATAAAACAGACATATGTCAACCCTTATTAGTGGAAAAAGTCATAAATTGTGGTGTAACGTGATTTTAACCCTTTTTTCGAAATAATTTACCTTTTAATTCAATAGGTACACTTATTAAATAAAACAGAACATTCGTATTTCAAACTGTATCGAAAGAAGTTCAACTAGTAAAAATTCAGAATACATACTTTGTACTAGTAATATCACAGAGCTGAAGTTTGTAAGTATTTATGTTAGAACTGCTTACCACCAGGCGGGCGGTATGCCTGTTTGCCACCTTATTGGTAAGAAAAAAAAATATACACACAATACACATCGGCGACACAAATTGATTGTAGCAGTTTTAATTTTATCTTATCTTATCTGTGCCTCAATCATTCTTAAACAGCTGAACGGATTTGGATGAAACTTAACCTACATATAACATAAGCATATAAACATAGCATATATCGCGTGTTGTGGAAGATGTAATAATTGGACTGTTTTACAAAAAACTTAAACCGACTTCAAAGTACACTAAGAAGTAATCAAATCCTGATCTGATGACAATGGGACCAAACGGGAAGTGTACCCTTTCAAATAAAAAAAGAATTTACGAAATCGGTTTATTAACGACGGAGTTATGAGGTAACAAACATAAAAAAAAAAAAAAAAAAAAACATTCGAATTGACTACCTCCTCCTTTTCCCATAAAATCGTTTATCTACAGGATATATTTTGGAGAGTGTGCGCAGGAATTGTTCAAGTTAATTCCACTATCCCCATTCTTACACCAAACTACAAGACGCCGGGAAAAGTTTCACCCGTACGTTATTGACATACCGAAAATAAGGACACAGCGTTTTGCATCCTCATTTATAATACGGACAGCAAGGGAGTGAAACTTGCCTCCGGCATCTGTGTTTCCTGACTCATACAATCTAGGAACTTTCAAGGCCAGAGTGAATAGGTTTCTTCTGGGTAAGCGTGTTCCATCTTAGGATTCGTCTTCTTCCCTTACGGACGGGTCAGAGGCCACACGCAAGCACATTTAATTTAAAAAAAACATCTGTTCAAATCACGAGCTCAATCTCATAAAATACCAAATAACAACTAAACCACTTATACGACCTTAACTTTAAATGACGTCATCAAGCCTCAGGTGCAACTATGACAGCCGTAAGCCTCAAAGAATGCCTGTTCGTTTAGAAAAGCGAGCATTTTATGAGGGCACAGGTGCTTTGTTCTAAAGTGGATGATGTTTTCACTATTAAACAGTTAATGGATGTGTAATGCGTGAAATATTATTTTGAATAAATGATTAGTTTTCCATTATGAATATTAGGTTTATATAATGAAAAGATAATTGAGCTTTCGGTGAAGAAAACATGAAATTACATTGTCATTTTGACATTTAAGAGGTAGAGCCAATGATTTCAAAACTAAGGATAGACCCATCGGAACATTTTGCAAAAAAAACTTCTTCATACAAGTAAACAGTAACCGCCATATGTTTAAAATTGATCGAACTACAAAGTGCCCCGTTGCATAGGCGTACGATGTAAACTTATATGTGCATACAATGCACACATACAATAAAAAATAAACAATAAACGAACGAACTGTTCCGCGGACTGCACACGACTGAATCTCGTTGGCGCTCAACTGACTTTTTAGGGCCAGTGCGTCGGTGCCATTACGTCGCACGGTTGGCCTGGTCCTTACGCCAGTAATATATAAGTCAATGGGTAGAGCATAGTTATTTTTTCCTCAAAGAGTAGCTCGACTGCAAAAGTACCTTCAACTTACATAATACCAAATGCATAATGCCAAATAACTTTATGTTGTGTTCCTGCTCGTGACTAAGTTTGCCAGAGCTCATTGGAGTGGGGGATGGGTCGGTAACGCGTGAGTGATTCCTCTTGTGTTGCAAGCCGTTTGTGGTGCAACACCCGTGTCATCACAAGCGTCCATACGGCTAAAGGAACCGCTTACCACCAGGCGGGCCGTATACTTATTGCCAACTTGGTCGTATAATAACAAGTGCGAGTCTGACTCGCACACAGAGGGTTTCGTACACTATTAACTAAATCAACTTTGCTTTGAAAAAAAAATTTAAAACAAAAAAGTAGTTTCTTGTATGAGCGCCCCCTCATATTAAATATTTGCTATTTGTTGTTATAGCGGCATTAGAAATACACATTCACTGAAAATGCGCCGTGAAAATCACGGTGTTTGCGAGAAAAATACTCCCAAAAGCGTTCTAATAGCGCTACATGTTTCTACTGTCTGCTTAGACGACTAATTATTGTTTCAGCGCTAATGAGATCGATCTCTAATGCATCGATCTCTATAAATAATTGGACTGTTTTACAAAAAACTTAAACCGACTTCAAAGTAGACTAAGAAGTAATCAAATCCTGATCTGGTGGGACAATGGACAATGGGACCAAACGGGAAGTGTACCCTTTCAAATAAAAAAAGAATTTTCCAAATCGGTTTAAAAACGACGGCGTTATGAGGAAACAAACATAACAAAAAAACGAATTGAGAACCTTCTTTTTTTGAAGTCGGTTAAAAAATGGGACATAACCTTTGCTTATGATAGCTTCTCTATACGTAGTGTTATAATAGCTCAATGACGAAGTATATGTTTATCTTTTTTAAATAAACATCTCCCAAATTGTAGATAATCGACATGAATATTTTTTCTGTCCTGTTAGTGAAGATAAATTGTGTACATCATTACTTTCATCCGCCCCCGGGTAGTGAGGCGTTTCTTTTACGCGTCTCTCATGTTCAGTTTACTTTACTTCATGTATAAAGGTCCCTGGTAGGGTTCTTTAGACAGCACGTTTACTAAACTGTGGATGCAATGGTTACTTTTACTTATATTTACTTAATTATTAGTTAAATTAAGCTCGGACTGTGGAATGATCTCCCTGCCGTGGTTTTCCCACGTACAGCATGGGGTTCTTCAAAAAGGGTGTGAAGCGGTTTCTTCAGGGTGCGAGTGATACCCCTGGTGTTGCAAGCGTCCATAGGCTACGGTAACTGCTTACCATCAGGCGGGCCGTATGCTTGTTTGCCACCTAAGTGGTATAAAAAACAAAAAAAAAAAAAACAAAGTATTTTATTTTTTACTAGTACCCAGTTAACAATATTATTTATTTATTTATTTAATAGTTATATTAGAGTACTATATAGGATAGTTGTTTTTTATACTACTTAGGTAGCAAACAAGCATACGGTCCGCCTGATGGTAAGCGGTTACCGCAGCCTATGGACGCTTGCAACACCAATAGAACAATATTGATATAATAATAATCTTTTTTCACATAAATAAGAAGTAAAAGAATGAATTGAAGTCCCTGGCTTCTGTGCTTAGGTTTAAACCTGTGTTACAGAAGTCAGTACCCTCTCCTATTCAATAGGATCTAGTTAAATTTATGTAAAATAATACCCTGAATCTAATATGAGAGGATTATTCTATAAAGTATCAAATTATGTTTTCTTCAATTTTATATTTCTATCGATTATTGATCTCAAATGTTTCAATATTTAATTAATGCATTACTTAGTTATAAAATATCTTTATTTATAACAAATATGTACAAAATCAATCTATATATAGAAAAATTCCTCAAGCCTGCCGCTGCTTCAGATTAACGGCAGGGTTCCCAGAAGGCTGGCAGCGTTTCCTCTTTGGATAGCCAAGCTGACGTGTTGGCGGAAAAAGCTCCCCGCCCGCTGGTCTCCGGAGGTCTCGATCAATTTTGATGAAAAAATATTAAAAAAAAATATAAAATATTTCTTAAAATTAGTAGTCTCTTGAGATGACTCGGTCGTTCGTTTTACTAGAATATGCATTAAAAGTATTAATTATCTTCATCAGGGGGATAAGTTTTTCTATAAATAATCCACCAGATTATTTTTGTGATGTGTATTTTTTTTAAACTAATCGGTTTATACTTATTAAATTTTCAGTTTTCATACTAAAATATTGGCTACCAGAATGTTTTTTAGATTAGTATTACTCCTGGCTTTCATTTATATTAGTGGAAGTTTTACCTGCGGCTTTGCTTCCGTACCTATGTCACTCTCCAGCCCATAAACTATATGCACAAAATACTGATTAATGCGAAGATCACGTCAACACACGACAGCGTAAAAGAAGACCATACCTCAGAGTATATAAATACTACGTACACTCTCATTTATATATACAGGGTGTTGTTTTGGTCGGCGACAAGCGACACAGGAGCGGTAATACAAAATATATATTCCCCAAAAATGGACTTAATTCCATTATGTAAATATGTTGAGAAATACCTTATTCAATTTGAAATAAAATTACCGCAAAGTATGGTTACTAGGCACGAGCACTGACTAGAGCTAGGCACAAGCCATCATCGCCCCACCCCTTTACTCCCTCGCACTCCCGTTGAGTATTATGTCTACAATTTAGCTTATTACATGATTTGCAAAATTTTTATTTTTTTATTTTTATTATTAAAAAAAAAAGTATTTTTTTTATATTTTTTTTAGCACCAATATCTATTGTATTATCGACTCTGAGTCGCTCGTCGCTGACCAAAACGACGACCTGTATATATATTTTGTTAAATTTAATAGTCGACCAACTTAATCATCAGACCTTAGAACCAGAGTCCATATCAAGACGAATCAAACGAGCCCAAACTCGATGGGGTTGCATCGTTGTATTACAGAGTTCCCATGGCCACCTTCCGGCTCCATCATCAGATCAGCTCCATGTCATAATAATAATTCATTGTCATCCGATTCACATATGCATGTAAAATTTCAACTCAATTGGAAACCGGGCAGTGGGTCAAATTTTACTTGCAAGATTTGAATACACACAGACAGATAAGCTTGTAATAAAAAGGAATATAACGCTCATTTGAAGCTAAAAAATAAGCAAAAAAGAGAAGACATTTCAAAAAGTTTCCACATCTCACACACGGTTCGGTTCGGTGCAGTCATGCAGAAATATAAAAGAGTTCGCATAAAGGAAATCTCTGTATTATTTGGAACGAACTCCGGAACTCGCTCGTTATTCTCGAGTGATCTCGTTTATGTCCATGTAATACGCCTGAGCCGTGAGGGAAGACTTAGTCGGGATTGTACACCCACGTAACTTACTTATACTAGCTTTTATCCCGTGGTTTCACTCGCGTCTGCATAAAAGCGACCTATTGATGCAAGGTCTCAAATCAAAGTCTTCATTAGTTAAGATATTGGTCGTTTTGGTTTCCATAATACAAGCTCTGCTTAATTTGGGATCAGATGACCGAGTGTGAGGAATGTCCCAGGATATTTCTTTTATTTTTTATTTATTATTTTTAACCGACTTCAAAAAAGGAGGAGGTTCTCAATTAGGTTGTATTTTTTTATGTTTGTTACCTCATAACTCCGTCATTTATGAACCGATTTGGAATATTCTTTTTTGTTCGGAAGAGTACACTTCCCGTTTGGTCCCATTGTCATCAGATCAGGATTTGATCACTTCTTAGTGTACTTTGAAGTCGGTTTAAGTTTTTTTGTAAAACAGTTCAATTATTTCGTGTAGTTTCAGTCAGTTATTATTTTATACAGTTCAGCTTTAGGGGGTGGGGACACATAACTCATGTCAAACGAGCACTTTATATACAAACCAAATTACGTAACATATAAATCCAAGAAGATATATTTATTTCTACATACCCATTATCTACGTACGAGTACATTACATATGTTCATTCTGACATATTAACGACGCTATTCATTGCGCGCCACTCAATAAATTTCACGCACACCCCACTAATGTGCGGCGGTGGATATCCACGTAAGTATTCATGAAATAAGAACGTTTTAGAGACTTTTGTTTTATTTTTGTTTTTATTTTGTTCTAACAAGCAGATAATCATCAGCAGCCTGTAATATCCCACTGCTGAGCACAGGCCTCCTTTCACAAATGAGGGTGAAAGGGAATGGCAGATACTCCACCAGATGGCAGATCGGTGGAGGTAGGCTAGTGGTCAACCTACTGTTGGAATTTTTCAAGCCGCCTAGGAGGCATCCAACTAGTTTAACGTCTATCACAATTAAGTGATAACCGGGACCAACGGCTTTACATGCCTTCCGAAGCACGGAAACGCTCGATTTGAAATATCACTAGGCGGTCACCCATCCAGGTACTGACCACGACGGTGGTAGCTTAACTTTGCCGATCGACTAATCATGCTACACCACGAGCAGAGAATATGCAACAGTATTGCAAGACGCAGCCAGTCAAATAAGCAATCAAAAAATGTATATTGCTTTTTCGTACAGTTCTGCTATATTATATATACTTCCAAGTCTATCTGAAAGTTAGTTCTAACTCGATTGCAAAAATTGTATCGAACAGACAAACAAACAGATATAAGAAAGCGAGTTAGTAAATATGAGGTAAAAAAGCCTTAAAGTCTCTAGACCGAACAATCTAAAACGGGTTAAGGGGAAAAGTTCACTTACCAAAAAACCCGTCTTAAATTACAAAAACCCGATTCCACTTTATAAACTACGTAAACAGTTCTCGGAAACTTTATAATAAAACCAAATCACATGTGTTTATTTTCGAACAAGGCCCAAAAAACCCTATTTGGAAAAACTCATAAAGCCCCTCGAGGTGTAATAACAAAGTTGGAATGGAAACGGGGCCCAGGCGTCCCCTTTGACCTGCTACTTTACGTAGGTACCTACTGGGGAACTTTCTACCTGTCTTAGATGCTATTATCTAAGATTAAAGTCTGAATATTACCTCAGGTTTTTTTAGTAACCTTTGGCTCATAAAATAAAAACTGAATTTGTAAAATCATGGACAATGAGAAAAGTATTGAAGCTTTTACCGTTTCTGAAATTCAAATAGATGAAAACATTTACCCTTTTCTACCAATCGCTCTTAGTCAGAAAACTAGGCAATATATCATCCATTCCAGTTACAGTTACATCTTGCGAAAAAATTTCAGCTGATAATTATTGACAGTTAACGTACGTAATTTAGTTATTATTTATACCTACTATTAGTATTAATCCGAAACCCTCGATCTCCTCACCCTGTATATAGTTAATAAAAAGTAAATCCTTAATTGGCATTAAGTTAAGTAGTTAAGTGATGAATATCGCTACTTAATAGCTGTGGATTTTGTATCATAATAAAATAAATAAAATAAAATATAAAAAAAGTTACCTTGCTGAGTTTCTTGCCGGATTCTTCTCAGTTGAAGGCCGAGTTCCGAACCGGTGGTAACTTCAGTAAATGTGACCTTCATAAGAGCCCTTCTGGGGCCTTAATTGAATAAATGGCTTTGACTTTGACTTTGATTCTAAAGTTTAGTACATACTAATAAAGAAAACATCTTAGTGACGCAAGTTTTCTGACAAATGTTTTCCTTTACATAATATTGACCAAATCACGGAAACGACTAATCTAATTATGATGAAACTTTCACTAAGCTATTCCTCAGAAAACACTGAACATTCTTGGGATAGTCTCATCGCAAAAGAATTAGCCGTTTCCTAAAATAGCCCAATAATAACAGGTGTCAAAACGCTTTCTCTCGGCAGCCGCACTGTAGTAGAAAACCCACAGAGTATGAAAATGAAGACTCGATTTGCGATACCATAAACACAAATAAGACAACCAAACCAAGCTAATCCTAACTTAATATTATAAATGCAAAAGTGAGTTTGTTTGTTTCGCCTTCACGCCTCAACTACTAAACGGATCATCATGAATTTTGGCATGCAGATAGCCTATGGTATGGAGAAGGACATAGGCTACTTTTTTATCACAGGGACGCGGGTGAAACCGCGGGGGACAGCTAATAAGTCAATAAAGCCTGAGATCTCGATTCCATCAATTTCCATCACATTCAACTGCTATATTAAGTAGTACACACGGCTACAGATCAAGCTATACATTTCCAGTATTAGCTGACCTCTCATTGTACGGAAATCCTTTACAATGTGAGATCAGCTTATACTGGTATAGCTTGATGTGTACCTAAATATAAAGCGATGTTCTGATGTTCAACGGTCGGAGCCTGAGGCGTATTGTTTCAAAATGTTACATCTTCTAAAGGTGCCATTGTTCTTGAAGAGCACGGGGCGGGTCCGTTTCCGATGGGCTTGAGCTGAGTGACTTTAACACGGTCCAAAGTCGAGCGGAGAGATTTTATGGATATGTGACAAGTTTCTATGCTTAGGTATATATTCTTTATTGTTAAGAGTGCGTATAAAGCAAAATAACATATCTTAGAATTGAAATTTATCCAAGTAAATTGTATTTAAATGAAAAAATAATTTTATATGGGTATTTTCATTATATACGCGAGGGTTCTATCTGAGCAAAAACATAATGGAATGAAATTTCCTCGATGGAAAAAAATCACAAAGCTACTAATAATGAATTTTCATTTTTATCCGTTCATGGTGTATCTTATTAAGACAAACAATCCATAAATAATATCACTAATATATGACCTAGGGCTGCTACTAACGATTTTTTTTAATATTCTATACCTTACGAGTTATTTAGATAAGAAGCGCTTAGTTTATTTTTGTTCCGCGAAGCACGCTATCTCCGTCTCATGCCACGCGAAGATTAGACATAAGTTTGTTTCATCTGACATTGCCATATTTTTCTGGCTTTGTGACGGACTCTTAATTATTTGGATAAAAAAGCCAAACATAGATTGTCAAAAAAATATTACAAAAATGTAGCCTTGCTGAGTTTCCTGCCGGATTCTTCTCGGTTGAAGGCCGAGTTCCGAACCGGTGGTAACTTCAGTAAATGTTTACTAACATAGTTTTTAAGAAAATATTCAATTTGTAATACTGACAAGTGGGTCTCGTTGTCTCAATAAACAAGATTATATTATATTATTATAAATGTGACCTTCATTAGTGCCCTTCTGGGGCGGGGCCTAAATTGAATAAATGGCTTTGACTTTGACTTTCATGTTCAGATGAACGAAACAGTGCTTTTGATAGATGTGTATAAAAGTATAATAAATATAAGTAAATAATAAACTTATGTAAAATACCTAACTTAAAACGTTTAGTTCCATCAATAGAGATGTGACTGTACTAGAGTATGTGCCGTGAGCACGGTTATTTATTTATTTATTTAAATTGGAACACAATACAGTGTGTGATATTTAAGAAAACAGAGACTGAACTATAAACCTATAACATTTATGTTATGTTATAGGTTTATAGTTCAGTCTCTGTTTTCTTAAACCTATTAATTTTGTTAAACCTATGTTATGCGTACACATTATGACCGAAAAGTATCAATATAATTAAGAGTATAATTAAATACAATCAAACTTACCACTATGAGGAATCAAATATTAGTTACGAAACATAACACTTTGATTGATTTTTGAAATAGGGACAATTTAGATATAAAAATATCGATGCTATTGGACTTGTGGGTAGCAAGATCATTATATTTCCAACACATTCTAACTACGGGGCTATACTAAGAAGTATAGTTTGTTATTGAAAGTTTGAAGGACGTACATTTTGGGGTTACGGGATCTGTGACGGGTATTCAGTTTGAGATATGACAGAAGGCAACGGGAATCAACAGTAGAATTAATATAAAAGCTATCTTGAAATTAACTGCGCGTACATATTCATATTTATTTTTACATATAATGAATGCCAATTTCTTGTTTTTACAAACTTTTATATATGCAATGTATGTACCTATATTTGTCCGGGTGGAATCTTGCAAGTCGAATTTCACCCAATTCATGTGGTCGGATTGACTTGATATTTGGTATACATTAGTATAATAATGTTTGTTTATTTCATCTCCACAGACTACATTGTACATATATGCAGTTGACAATAGAAAAATGGCAAAAAAAGTAATTTGTGGGAGATCTGCAGGGCTATTTTAAAACGCTCGGATTCGATATCGGAAACGGATTCAAAAACTACCGATTCGATATTCCGCAATTGCTTTTTTATTTTCCGAATTTGAATATTTTTGATGTTTCTTTATAGAAATATCAATTCGATTCATAGTAAAGTTTTCGGAAATTAAAATAGCAATTGCTGAAATTCGCCTCGGAAATTTTTGAATCCGTTTCCGATATCGAATCCGACGCTTTAAAATAGCCCTGCTGGAGTCTAAACTAAGCCTAAGCCTGTATTTTAGAGCTCCAGGCCCCCCAATACATCATAGTGTGCAGATGTCAAAATGGAGCGAGACTGTGAATGTGAGATGTGTGAATGGCCGTAGTTTTTGTGGGGGTGTGTGTATGTGTTTATGTGAATGTGTCGTGTATGCGTGTGAATGAGTTTGTGCAAGTGAGTAATTTTAGTAAACAATACATGAATATATTAAATTTAAGATCTGATTAGTATCTACTATAGTTACAATCCCACATCAAGGACGTTTTCAGTTTCGGAGTAATCTAGACTAAGTAACCATTTTTTAATTTTATTTTTGCATTCCATTTTACTGCAATCAGCTATAGTAATAATTTTATTAAATTTATTAAAAAGCATGCCTCCCCGGTAAGGGAAAAATCTCTGCGCAAAGAAAGTTTTTACGGCAGTCAGTTCACATACTGCGTAGTTTCTTCTGGAGAGAGCTATGCGTTTCCTCCTTTCCTCGGGAAGGTCGGAATGTTTAAGAAGCACAGTTAGCATTATGTACAAGTATATTGGATGACAATGCAAGTACAGTCAACAAAAAGTAGTCACTCAAAAAAAGCTTGTATTTAAAATTATATTTTTTACAAAGAAGTTATTTATCCTTTTACCGAGAACAAAAATTACAAGGAACTCATTTTGAATTTTTTTCTGACTGTAAATGACTAATGTACGATATAAAAACGTAAAGACATAAATTTTTACATAATTACTAGGATAGTCCAATGATAAGCCAGACAAAGAATAGAAAAAGACTTCTAGTTAATCGCTATAGCTCTTGTATACAGGTCGTTGTTTTGGTCAGCGACGAGCGACTCAGGGTCAATAATACAAATGATACTGGTGCTAAAAAAAATATAAAAAAAAATACTTCTATTTTTTTTAATAATAAAAATAAAAAAATAAAAATTTTGAAAATCATGTAATAAGCTAAAGTGTAGACATAATACTCAACGGGAGTACGAGGGAGTAAAGGGGTGGGGCGATGGCGGCTTGTGCCTAGCTCTAGTCTGTGCACGTGCCTAGTAATCATACTTTGCGGTAATTTTATTTCAAATTGAATAAGGTATTTCTCAACATATTTACAGTATTTAATGGAATTAAGTTCATTTTTGGGGAATATATATTTTGTACTACCGCTCCTGGGTCGCTTGTCGCCGACCAAAACAACACCCTGTATAACCACACCCGGCCAGAGGGCTAGGGGCCGGAGGCGACAGTATAATCGGTTTCCGATTCGGCTGACCACAATACAGCCTTCTCCTTGATTCACTCTCGAAGCTCGAGGGACCCGGAATAAAACATCCACCCGCCTGCTGCTAAATGACTATTGCTTTTTTATGTTTCAGGAGATCGATGTTGTTTTTTTTTCAAGAGCTTTGTGAAGGGTTTATGACAGGTAGCTTTAAATAAATAAATATCCTGGGACATTCCTCACACACGGTCATCTGATCCCAAACTAAGAAGAGCTTGTACTATGGAAACCAGATAACTGATATAATACATATACTATTTTTTGCTTGTAAATACATACTTAATATACATAATTACACGCAGACTCAGGATACACAGACATGTTCATGCACATAAATGTATGTCCTGTGTGGGAATCGAACCCATGACCTGCGGCGCGTAAGGTGAACCTTAACCAACTGCGCCAACTGGCCCGTCATAGTCTTTCTACGCATCTTTTAATCATGTCTAAATATTCAAATTCAAATTCAAAGTCAAAAAGCATTTATTCAATTTAGGCCCTGATAAGGCACTTATGAACGTTAACAAATGGCTCTACACCGGTTCCAAATACAACTTGAACTGAGAAGACTCCGGCAAGAAACTCAGCAAGTGTTTTTTTTTTAATATGTAAATAGAAGTATTACAATTACAAAATATATATAACAATAGCCTGCGAAGCGAACAATTCATTCAAATGCATTCTTGTCATCTACAAAATCAGAAACTTTATAGTAATAAAGGTACATGTCCATCGAATCTAACTTATAGTCTCTAGGTAAGAAGTGGTAAGAAGGTAAGAAGAGAAGTGGAAAAAAGCTGTAATATTAAAAGATCTTCCACAAAAAAAAAAAACCTTGCTGAGTTTCTTGCCGGAGTCTTCTCAGTTTAAGTGTATTCCGAACCGGTGGTAAATTCAACTATGTACATAACGTTCATAAGTGCCTTACTAGGGCCTAAACTGAATAAATGACTTTTTGATTTTGATTTTGATTTTGATTTAAGCTCTATACCACTTATAACGGGCTAGTTGGCGCAGTTGGTTAAGATTCACTTACGCGCCGCAGGTCGTGGGTTCGATTCCCACACAGGACATGCATTTGTGAGCATGAACATGTCTGTATGTCCTGAGTCTGGGTGTAATTATGTATATTAAGTATGTATCTACAAACAAAAAGTAGTATATGTATTATATCAGTTATCTGGTTTCCATAGTACAAGCTCTGCTTAGTTTGGGATTAGATGACCGTGTGTGAGGAATGTCCCAGGATATTTTATAACGAAAACCTACTACGCTGTAATAACTAAATACATCGAATAAGATACACTTTTGTACATCTATACTAATATTATAAAGAGGAAAGATTTGATTGTTTGTTTGTTTGTTTACATTGAATAGGCTCCGAATCTACTGAACCGATTTGAATAATTCTTTCACTGTTGGGAAGCTACTCTATCCGCGGTTGACATAGGCTACTTTTTATGACGGGAACGCGGGTGAAACCGCGCGAGACAGCTAGTAGATAATAAATTAGTAATGAAATATGTAATACTAAATAACCGTTTAAAAAAATGATCGTTCAAGCCTGGTACATTCCTCACACATGGCTGTTTGATCCGAAACTAAGAAAAACTGCAAATACATTTGAAGTTAGAGCAGAGTTATTTAAATTTTCTGTCTCTTCGTAGGAAAGTGATTGGAGCCATTTGGTTATTTTGATTTCACATTCTAGTTTAGGCGGAGGGTTCAGGCTTGAAGGCGTAACAAACAAAAAAAAACTCACTTTTGCATATAATATTAGCATGATATTAGTTAGGAAGTTAGGATGACTTAATTTCAGGGCTAAGTCTAAGACAGTTGAATGTTAGGGAACAATAATAAACAAACCATTGTCAACATTTTGTTTGTTATACTTACAAACAATGGCAGAATTATACAAAATGTTAAAATTATACAAAACGCCAACGTTCCATTTATAACCACAGATAACGCTTTGTTATTGCCAGAGGTGAAACGTAAAATACAACACAAATACTGCCAAGTGCGAGTTATATTTAAGCTCTGAGTATTCCCGTAGAAAAAATAATTGTAAAACTAAAAACGATGACCACTAACTTAATAACTTAACTTTATTATTGTCATAAGGCTAAATTTAGCTTGGCAATTATCTTTTTATTTTTATCTTTGGTAATTTTTATCTTGTAAATACCGTTCTTGAGATATATGATATATTCATAAGTGCCTTATCAGGGCCTAAATTGAATAAATGCTTTTTGAATTTGAATTTGAATATAGCCAGAATACAGACCACCGTAGGATACCAAGCTCAATGGTAGTGGCGTCGGATACCAAGTCGAGGGTTCCGGGTTCGAATTCTACAATGAGCTTTCGGTGAAGGAAAACATCGTGAGGAAACCATAGCACGGTGGTAGGGTACTTTGTTAGTACCCATCTGGCTGGCTACCACCCTCAATTTGAAAATCTGTCGCCAAGCACCTATTGGTTTGTTTAGACAGCTGCACTTGAGAGCCAAGTTTTGTGCACAACAGGCTTTATGTTCTTACCACCTTCGGCAACATTATCACTTACCACGGTGAGATAGCGGTCAAATACAGCAAAAAAAAATAGTTTGAGTAAAGTATCAAAATTTATTTTAAAAGGGTATTTTTCCTTCATTACACCTACGAAAATCTATTTTTATAAAACATTTTACTTTCTTCACAGTACCCTAAAAAAGTATCAAGAAAAACTAAAGCAAAAGTAACAATAGCACCTTAAAATTACACAATTCAAACTTGTGAAGTTGTTCCCGTCGCGAATGATATGACTGTAGCATCGGTAGGTAAATATCTCCACTTTGGAAAAGATATGATTTATGTAAGTGTTATTCAAGTGATGCTTGTGTTTAATAGGTGAAGTTCGAGCTTTTGATTTTGCAGTCCAACTTCTCTTTTTAACCGACTTCAAAAAAAGGAGGAGGTTCTCAATTCAGTTGTATTTTTCTTTTTATGTTTGTTACCTTATGGAGGTGCAAGGTGGATGACACCTCCATTGAAAAGGGAAGATCTTCCGCCAGGCTGGGTCATCGTACCTGGGGACCGCGGTCCAACTGTACTTGTCGGACAGTTGTATATATGCAGATCGCCGAGAAATCTTTGCAAGCGCGATGCAGGATGTAGTGGGCATGTATGCGCGATGTATGCACGATGCAGGATAATGTGGCGGCACGCCATCTATCTATCGGCGTGTGAACTTCGTTATGTAGTGGTTCGCTACATCACTCCCTTCCTAGACGCAACTATAGATCGACCTCTGGTCTAGGAAGGGAGTGATGTAGCGAACCACTACAACCTCATAACTCCGTCATTTATTAACCGATTTGGAAAATTCTTTTTTATTTGAAAGGGTACACTTCCCGTTTGGTCCCATTGTCATCAGATCAGGATTTGATTACTTCTTAGTGTACTTTGAAGTCGGTTTAAGTTTTTTGTAAAACAGTCCAATTTTTCATTTGCAATATGTGTTTATATTTTTTCCAAATTTCAAATCAATAGAATCAGTGGTTGCTGATATATAACGCTGTGACAGACGGACAGACGGACGGAGTGGCACCATAAGGGTTCCTTTTTACCTGTTTGGTTCGGAACCCCAATGGCAGTTAATGGTTTTATATTGAACAATAATGAGAAGGTTAATAAGGCGGGTACAGGATCGTGAGGGATTCATAGACGGGTTTTGCGAGGGACATAGTAGGTACAGGTTTGTTCTGGCAGATGAACTTCAAAGCCAGTTCCCGAGTTTTGTGTGCCTACCACCTTCGGCCACATTATCACCTACCATGGCGACATGCGGTCAAACACAGAAGCCCTCGAAGAAGAAGAAGAAGAAGTTATCGAGAGGGGTACACCTGCAGATGAAATGAACGCATGTCTCAAAGCGTCACCCCTGTGGCCCAAGGTTGAAAAGCTACACCTCACGTGCAACATGCGCGTCAAACTCTATAATGACCATGAATCAGGTGCCTATGCCAGTAAACTACTTCAAATCGGAGAGGGTCGACTGGAAACGGACGCAGATGGCAGAATTCAATTCACAAATGAATTTTGTCATCCAGTGGCATCAGAGGATGAGCTTATTTCATGCGTTTTCCCAAATTTGGACAACAATATATTCAATGAAGAGTGGTTATGTGAGAGGGCAGTGTTATCACCTTAAAATGAGTACGTCAATAAAATTAATAAAAAAATAATGGACACGGTAGTCAGTGAACCTAATATATACTTATCTATGGACACGGTAATGACCAGTGACGACAGTACTGCCTACCCCGTAGAGTTTCTAAACTCCTTGGAATTAACGGGCGTGCCTTCCTACAAACTGGAGCTGAAGGTAGGCGTCCCAGTTTTGCTGATGCGTAACCTTGATGCACCCAGATTGTGCAACGGTACCAGGCTTCACATCACAGAGCTGGGGCGGAATATTATAAAGGCCACTATTCTGACTGGAGCAGCTAAAGGAGAGAGCGTATTGATTCCCCGTATTCCAATTATTCCAAATAATCTGCCATTTCAATTTAAGAGGCTTCAATTTCCGCTGAAAGTGGCATTTACCATGACCATAAATAAATCTCAGGGCCAAACGCTGAAAGTAGCAGGAATTCATTTGGGTACTCCGTGCTTCTCACATGGTCAGTTATATGTTGGCTGTTCAAGAGTTTCGAGTGCACAAAACTTACACGTACTGGCGGAAAATAAAAAATCAGTCAATATTGTCTACAGATCTATATTGCAATAAATACATTCTTCCTCTTCACTGTGGTGGCGGGGAGATGAAATTGCAGTATAGAGCATGATCCCGGGCCTTACTTATTTTCTGATGGACAACATGTGTAGAATATAGTAGTGTTGTTAAGTAATTCAAACTTACACATACTAGGGGCTGCAAATTATGTTACAATGAACTATCATTGGTGTAAAAATTAACAGATTTGTCAATATTGGATTTACCTATTGATTTTTGCACACTGTTTTTAAAGTTAAAATTCTAAAGTCAAATCCTAAACTTAACGCAGACGAAGTCGCGGGTAAAAGCTAGTAATAAATAAATGTAGGACATATTGCGTCAAATGTATTCAACATTATAGATATTGATTTAATAAATACACGCTTCTACGTAACGGTTCAAATGTCCTTCGTTTTCATTGATTTTGGTACTAAAATAAAGTAGTACAGGCAATAGTGTGTACAAGTAGGCTAGTAATAAAAAGCTGAAGTATGTCAGGGGGACTTCATTTAGATAGGGTAGTTGATGGTGACCATTTAAAATCTGATGGGTTTTTTTAGCTTCTGACAGACTTTTAGATTTAGATTATTTTTAAGTAATTTTTACGTTTTTAACCGACTTAAAAAAAGGAGGGGGTTCTCAATTCGATTTTTTTTTTTTTTTTATGTTTGTTACCTCATAACTCCGCTATTTATTAACCGATTTGAAAAATTCTTTTTTTATTTGAAAGGGTACACTTCCCGTTTGGTCCCATTGTCATCAGATCAGGATTTGATTACTTCTTAATGTACTTTGAAGTCGGTTTAAGTTTTTTGTAAAACAGTCCAATTATTTATGCTAATGTTTCATTATGGTATAATATCAATAACCTATAATATCCCATTTTATCACAAATAAAATGGGATATTATAGGTATTAGTGAAACCAGAAGACAAGGATACAATATTATAGAAGATAGAGACCATTACCGACTCTACCTTCATGGAGAAACAAAAGGCAAGAATGGTGTAGGATTTCTAGTCAGAAAACAAGACAATATAACAGTGCTGGACTTCAAAGGGATAACAGAAAGGGCAGCATTATTAAAAGTCAATATACATGGCAAAGAATTTACAATAGCTCAAACATATGCCCCAACCTCAAATTCAGATGAAAAAGAAATCGAAGAATTTTATAAATCATTAGAAAAAGTTATAGAGAACAGCACAACAAAGCTTCTTTTTCTGGGAGATTTAAATGCAAAAATCGGAGTTCCAAAGGAAGAAGAAGGTAGAGTACTTGGGAAATATGGCTACGGAAAGCGAAACAAAAGAGGAGAAAAGTTTATAAATTTTTGCCTTCAAAATAATCTAAAAATAGCGAACACAATGTTTAAGAAACCATCGAAGCTGAGATGGACCTGGATGTCACCTGACGGCAACGTTAAGAATGAGATCGACTACATTGCTAGCAATACGCCACGAATAATAAAAAACTGTAGTGTCATAAGCAATATAAAACATCCAAGTGACCATCGTTTGGTAAGAGTAACATTGGACATCGAATGCAAAAATAAAAGGAGAGCTTACCACTCATCGAAACCACAGAAGCATATAGATACCTTAAAATACAACACGGAACTACGTAAAGGTGATTATAACGAGGAAAAGTACAAATCAGTGCAGGATTTTTACGATAACATGGAGAAAAACATCATACAAAGCTGCAGTACAGCCCACATACCAAAGAAAGCATCAAAAAATCTGGAAATTATGACAGAAAAAATCATAGAATTGAAAGAAGAAAAACACAAACTAAAAAACAAACCAAACAAAACGAGGAGAAAAAGATCGATTAAGTAAATTATACAAGAGAATACACCAACATATAAAATATAATACTAAGAAATACAGAATAAAAATAATTGAAAAGTATTTAGAATATTCAGGTGCCGTCAAAAGAGCATACAAACACCTAAATAACTCAAAACAGTTGATGAGCCAATTAAAAAACCAAACAGGAAAAATAGTCACAAGCAGAAAAGATTTAATGCAAATAGCAACGGACTTCTACAAAACTTTATACGGGGTGACAGCTCTACAACAACAAAATCAACATACAACAGTTCCTGATAATGATGAACCTGTACCCGAATTCGAAGAAAAGGAAATATTTCAATCAATCAAAAAACTGAAACCTGACAAGAGTCCAGGGCCGGATGGTATAACAAACGAAATGTTGATTGCAGGCAAAGACATCCTTGTAACACCGCTTACCAACCTCTTCAATCGTGTACTAACTACGAAACAAATACCAAAGCAGTGGACAAACTCACACATAGTACTGCTCTACAAAAAGGGTGATGCAAAACAAATTTCGAATTACAGACCAATTAGCCTAACATCATGTGTATATAAAGTTTTTTCTACAACTCTACTGAGACGCCTGACCAAAGTTATAGACGAAAACCAGCCGGTAGAGCAGGCTGGGTTTGTAAAAAACTTCTCAACACTAGACCACATTCACACTCTGAAAATGGTAATAGAAAAATACAATGAATATAACAAACCCTTATACCTAATATTCATTGATTACAGTAAAGCCTTCGACTCAATTTCTCACGACTCTATATGGGAAGCCTTATCGATACAGGGAGTTAATAAAAATTACATTAACCTAGTCAAAGAGATATATAATAACAGTACCTCTCAAATCTCTCTAGAACAACCTGGACCCAGCTTTAACATAAAAAGGGGAGTTAAACAAGGAGATCCCCTCTCTCCGAAGCTTTTCATTGCAGTACTAGAACAAGTCTTCAGGAGAGTGGATTGGGAAAATAAAGGCTTAAAAATACATGGAAAATACCTATCACATTTACGCTTTGCGGATGATATCGTGTTACTTTCAGAAGATCCACAAGAAATACAAATAATGTTAAAGTCGCTATGCGAAGAAAGCAAGAAAATAGGACTGGAAGTAAACGAAGAAAAGACCAAAATAATGACCAACCGCCAAAAAGTACCCATGGAAATTCAAGCAAATATATATAGTACGTGGAGGAATACATATATTTAGGACATTTGATTACATTCAAAGCATGTACTGAAAAAGAAATAATGAGACGAACTAAAAATACTTGGAATAAGTACTGGAGTATGAAAGACATTTTCAAAAACAACCTGCCAATAAAACTTAAAACAAAAGCGATGGAAATGTGCTTGATACCATGCCTTACATACGCATGCCAAACATGGCCACTTACGAAGGAAACACTGAACAAAATAAGAGTTTGTCAAAGAGGACTAGAGAGAAGCTATACAGGACATAAACTTAAAGAAAAAATCAAAAACAGCGCTATAAGAAAAAAGACAAAAGCTAAAGACGCTGTGAAAAAAGTACTACATCTAAAGTGGAAATGGGCTGGACATGTACAACGAATAACAGACGAAAGGTGGACTAAAACGACGACTAACTGGTACCCCATAGAGAAAAAGCGAAGGCCTGGACGACCGCACAAACGATGGTGTGATGACATCGCAAAAATTGCAGGCATTACATGGAACAGAGCAGCTAGAGACAGGGAGAGATGGAGGCAAATGGAGGAGGCTTTTACCGCTCAAAGCGGTACTTGCACTGCAACATACTAAACCATATTGCAAAAAAAAAAAAAAAACTTACTTTCTAAAATTATACATAAAAAAAAAAAAAAAAAAAAAAAAAATGAATAAAATGTTTTTAGGTTTAAGCAAAACATGTTATTTAAGATAGAGTGTAAGGAAATAAAGCTTATATTATTATTATTATTATTCATTATGGTGCGTCCACGCTACGAGAACCGAGCACGGACCGAGCACTCGTGGAGCACGGATTCGCCTAGATAGCGTGGAGAGACTTGCGAGCCCCGAACAAGTGTTCGGCTCGCGCTCGACTGCGCTCCGTCGGTTGTAATTTTTTTGACAAACAGGGATTCGCTTCGCCCTCGTATTGTATTCTAGGCTCGTTGTAAGCTCGTTGTACGTCCACACTTGACATCGCGGGCAACGAACGAATAGAGGCTCGGCTCTTGCTCGATTCGCGTAGCTTGAACACACTATTACATCCAATAAATGAGAATAAAGTACCTTGAACATTTTAATAAAAGAAAAATTGTAGTTTATATAAAAACGCCGACGCCAAAACATTAAAAGGGCAACCATGAATCCATACTACTGCCTATCTAGACGAACAAAATACCCGCAAAAAAGAAACCCGATACTGAAATTAAAAAACCAAACTTAATTGAGATACGTTCATAAACTCGGCGGCGGTTATTATTAGGTTGTAAAATAAAACATCAAAGGTTACGTGAAGTGGGGGACTTAATATCAGGTCCTTTGAACGCAGCTGCGGGCGGGAGTTGAATATTAATCACGAGAAACAAAGCTACTCTGCAGAGATGGTCAGTGTTATGCACAGCTCACACGTGATATGGAGGCATTCGCCGAATGTGGTAAATTCGGATTTTTTTATCTTTGAACAGAAAATTTAGATAAGTAAAAGTATGTAATAATAATTTTGGTGCAGTATACTTTCACTTGATTACATTAGATCTATATCCAGAGTGTAAATTAATTAACGTTTTCATACGCGTTTGGGTTTTCTCTGTAGGAAATGGCAAAGAGCCTCTCGCTCGGATAATAACCAAGAGCTTGTGACGGCTACGGCCGAACCACCACATTTAATGTCATGTCAATAGGGTGAAGATGATGATGTCATGTCATGTCGGTAAGGATTGTCAAAATTGTGAAGCCGACTGTTGTCCATGAATGTCCGACATAAGGGTAATAATAGGTCGCGCATACGCGCTTCTAAAGTCAGCAGAAACAACGAAAATGTACGGTTTTGCCCGTATAGAGCTAATTTCTGACTTCTTTAAAGTAGTGTTAGTGTATTAAGAAATCGTCCAGTTGTTTAATGCATATTTAGTTTTATAACGCGTTTTTACCGCGTTTCCATGTGACCAAATGATTTTCCAGAAAAAAAAAACCGGAAAAAATTGACTTAGGTTACTTGTAAAGTAAACAAAGTTTTATCCCAGGGTATGATTTTAATTAAATTCATTTAGTAAATGCGGCGAAGAGTTGCAAATATACTCCATAACTTTTGTATTTATAACATTTATGATATTGAAAGAAAAAAAAAATAACATAAATAAAGTTAAATAATTTTCAGCTCATGTAAGTAAGCTTTTACATTGGCGAGACGTAAATAAAAACGTTAGACCGAGAGTCGAATGTATTTTATTTGCCGACAAAGGATAGGTACACGTTCATTTCGTAGGGTGTCTGTCCCTTACCTTTGTTTTCCTATTGGGAGATACTTGTGTTAATTGAATTGTCTGGGTTTGCTCGAATTAATTAATTTATTGCAAAAATGCTCTTGAAACGAATGGTGGAATTTAATATAGATATTTATGTTGTTAGTGGTGGGCATTATGCTTTCCCCAAGTGGAGTTAATATTTATGAACCTCACAAATATAATAATTGTTAAAGTTTGGATTTTGAGCCTTACCACGCATAAACGGCTGAACAGATTTGGATGAAATTTGGCACACAAATAGAATATGTTTAGGATTTACACATGGAGTACTTTTTATCACAGGGAAACAATAGGTCCTTCAGCCCATCAAAACTCAATTTTACCGACCTCTACTCAAATTCTAAGCACAATTCAATCTAACAGTGTCTATTTACTCTTAACATGATCTCAACGTGACCTAAATTAGTAGGTAACCATTTAACACGTGAACTATGTTCTAAAATTACCAAAATGTGAATCTGTTGAAGTTGCTCAACCGGGACGGGGCACCCCGGCACCCCGGTACCCCGGCGAGGGCGACCTGACACCCTAAAACTATTCAGCCACTGTATTAAATAATTTTACAACAGTTTCCGACAATTACACGAACATTTTAGCCATTAGCGGCATGACTTGCTCTACGTTTTTGTATAATCTTCTGGTATTATTCTTTTTCTTTTATTTTTTAGACTTATTTTATTTTATTTTTTTTAGACTTTCGTAGTATTGTCAAGTCGGAATATTAACATTTTATTTACACTATGTCATGGGAGAAGCCACTGGCTCCTGAAACACAGTTTTACTAGTTCGGGAGCCTATGGATTCAAAAATAAGCTGTAATGTTGTATGCCAATAAAGAAATTATTATTATTTATTATTATTATTACGTTACGCTATATTAGTGATTTTAGTTATCACGGTTTACATATCACGAAATTTTAATTAAATCTGTAACTTAAAAGTAGTTTTGATTAAATTGTTCCGTTATGAATACAGTACTTTTAAACTTGTTTTAACATAGAGATGATATTTGAAATAGCTATAATTAACTTGGGTCTCGTATCTCACGTTCGACATTAAATAATAAATTAATAAATAAATATCCTAGGATATTCTTCACACACGGTCATCTGATCTCAAACTAAGCTTGTACTATGGAACCAGATAACTGATATAATACATATACTACTTCTTGTTTGTAAATACATACTTAATATACATAATTTCACCCAGACTCAGGACATACAGACAGGTGAAGTCTGCTGTTTCTGTAATTTGGCAGGTGTCAGAAACGTATTTTCTCGGTGGGCGCACTGTAGTAGCACTTTTATCAATTAATTCATTTATCAATTCTTCATTACGAATGATCTTTTTTTTATCTCTTAACTACGATATGGTTTAAAGTCAAAGTAAACCAGGGAGTTTGACTCATTTGGCTTCAGATTTTCTTTACTGGATATGCTAATGGCATGCCCGGGGCGAGTCGCTAGTTGCAAATATGTTTATAGTAATATTACTAGCAACCCACCCCGGCTTCGCACGGGTGCAATATCGCGCGCTGCCCGGGCACCGTATTGCGAATACTGTTTTTTGGTACCTAATTTTTAATCTGTGATATCCTCCAAAATATAAATGATAACGAATTGTTGTAAAGAGCAAATAACTTAACTACATTAAAGTACATCATTTTGATATACCTTTCCGTAAAGAGTCAGCGTTAGCAATGAAAGAGCAAAAAATTCAACGCGTTTACGTAATATATACATGCAAGTATTATATATATATATATAAAAAACCAAACTCTAACTGATGATGAAAACCGCATCAAACTCGGTTGCATGGTTTAGGAGGAGTTAGGGGATAAACTGACAGACAGATGCGGAAAGCGACTCTGTTTTATATGTACTACTACTATGTAGACATAATAAAACTGCACAGTGTTTTTGTTTGAACGCGCTAATCTCTGGATAGAACGTGCTAATCGAAAATAGACCTTGTGTCTAAGGTCAGTGAGCCTGAACCACTATAATCATACGTAGACAGGCTTCTAATATCAATTACGCGGCACAAAAGGGAAAATGTAACTAAAGATCTCGGAAAATCATCAAAGAACATTGTTCAAGGCGAAGTTTGGTCCAAAACTGAATTAATTAACGTAAGGCGCCTTGTTTGGCAAAGGGGACTAATTTATACGGCCAATGACTTCCGATTGAGGAACTAGAACTTACCGTGTAGGTACATGGGTACCTGTTGATCCTTACAGTACTCCGTAGTTATAATAGATCTCCAGTTAAAAGGTTAACAAGGTTCAAGGGTATGCAACATATCCTATACTTCCTTTATTAATAAAAGGTTGAAGCAAAAGTAAGCCTTAATGGCTGGGATAACTGAGTGTTTTATCGGTTTATAAGTACTAGGATTTCGCTCTGCGTCGTGACCCGCGATTAACTGGATTTTTTGAAACTGGATTGAATTTTGAAAAGCTTTAACATAATAATAGCAGACTTGGGCCCCTGGTTTGAATAAACTGGTTTGCAGTGAAACCCAAAGCACAGTAGAAGTAAGAGGAACATTATGTTATCTGGGCAGAAGCCTTGACCTACGCCTACTCGATTGGTTAACTCGTAACCCACGCAGTCTGTAAGAAGCTTTTACCAAGAATTCAAGGTGCGTAGGTACTAGGCCGTTTGTATGAAGATGCTGCTCCTCTTACTTTAGCAATGTTTGAATTAGTCGCATAACAGCTCGTGGATTCACCGCGATTAGCCACGTAAACATACGAGCCATCTCATATAATAAGGCGGTAATAGATGCATACTCAAAGTTGCAAAAAAATCAATTTTAAACACAAAGTCAATTTAATTTAGGCCCCAGAGCTTATGGAGGCCAAATTTACTTAAGTTACCACCGGTAACCAAAATAATTAAACGCTCCAACACTGATCTAGTTCAAATATCTAACAAAGACCCCATTAGCCGAATCTATCATGGACCTAGTATGAAACAAAAAAAAACGATTAGGCTAAACCAAAGCCTAGAAATGACTGAGGGGCTGACTCCGCGCGGCACGACATATGGATTTCCCCTTATGATTGTGAACCAGGTCAGAACGTTTACGTTATTTCATTTAATTGTTTTTGTTAGTGGCGCATTTTGCGCAATGTTTCCACTATTAAGGCGATGATAGCTCAGTGGTAGTGACGTCGGATACCGAGATGAAGGTCCCGGGTTCGAATCCTACAATGAGCTTGAGCTTTCGGTGAAGGGAAACATCGTGAGGAAACCATAGCATGGTGGTAGGGTACTTTGTAGTAGTACCCGCCAGGCTGGCTACCACCCTCAAGTTGAAAATCTGTCGCCAAGCACCTTTTGGTGTGTTCCGACAGCTGCACTTGAGAGCCAGTTCCTACTAGGCTTTGTGTGCTTACCACCTTCGGCCGCATCATCACTTACCATGGTGAGATTGCTGTCAAACACAGGCCTATAAATAGTAAAAAAAAAAAAAACTATACAGGTCGTTGTTTTGGTGAGCGACGAGCGACTCAGGGTCCATAATACAAATGATAATGGTCCTAAAAAAATATAAAATTAAAATATTTTGGAAAATCATATAATAAGCTAAAGTGTAGACATAATATTCAACGGGAGTGCGAGGGAGTAAAGGGGTGGGGCGATGGCGGCTTGCGCCTAAAAAGTCTGTGCACGTGCCGAGTGACCATACTTTGCGGTAATTTTATTTCAAATTGAATAAGGTATTCTCAACGCATTTACAGTATTTAATGGAATTAAGTCCATTTTTGGGAAATGTATTTTTTGTATTACCACTCCTGGGTCGCTTGTCGCCTACCAAAAAAACACCCTGTATTAATAGCTATTTGTTTTTAAAAGCTAATTGTTTTTACCGGTTCGCGGATTGGTTAATAGATGCACTAGCTGATCACCGCAGTTTCACCCGTGCACCGTGTACCCCCGTTTCCGTGGTCAGAGTAGCCTATATACTTCTCCATAGCATAGGCTATTTGCGCTTAATTTCATCGCGATTGGTTAGAAGTTTAGTTGTAAAAAGGTAACAAACATACAGATTACAACATTCGAATTTATATATTATGAGTGTGATTTATATTTAGGGCGGAGACAAATCCAACAAATCAATGATTGTAATTAAAATCGGTCCAGTCTTGGCAGCTCGGTTTTATTTTATATGTATACATAGATAGATTTTGGATTAGCCTTTATATCCTTCAAAATAAACAAAAAACTATAAAGTTAGGTTGATAATGCGACCAAAAGCGGTAAGTACATAATGCCTAGAAGTGGTAGCACAAAAGAGGAGCTTAGAAACTAAACCAGCTCTCGTGAGCTTAAAACTTACATACTTACGAACTTACATAGTGAGAGATAGTTTATGTACTTACTTCAAACATGTAGTATATGACTCTATCGAGGATTAATTACACGAAGAACGTACTGAAGGAGATTTTATTATTAAACTAGCTGTCCCTCACAGTTTCACACATGTTCCCGGGATAAAAAGAAGCCTATACTCGGGGATAATGTAGCTTCTTATGAGTGAAAGAATTTTTCGAATCTGGTAGGTACCTAGTTTCCGCTTTATAGACCGAATGAGCGCGAACGAAACATTTCCACTTACCAGAGAGCGTTTCTATTAGCAAATAGAATTGCACAAAAGTTATGTCTCGTACATTTTGCTGCAATTCTATTGGTTAATATTAGACTACGATGATTGGAATATCGTGTATCGTTTTTCATAGTAGACCCTCAGCTTGGGCAATAACACTTTCGTATGTATGTCCAGATGTCCGGCTGTTCTCCTCTACAGGAATTTTTCCGATTCTCTTGAAATTTTGTGAGCATATGTTTTTTGTTGATTCAGTTTCTGTTCAGTTCCGTGCCTTATCTGGGTTCGAACCATGGTTACTTGGTAAACTTCTCTACAAGAATCTTATAGTCTCTTATTTGCTTCCCTATCACTCTGACTACTCATGGTAACGAGCTATTTTTATTCGATTAAAGCTTTTTATTTCTCTATCCGAAGTTAACTCAATCATAGAGTAAAAAGTATTTCATTTGTCTATGATTCAATTTAGTCCATTCTTTAAACGGCCTAAAAACTCTTTACTGCGAGAAAACTAGGACAATATTGGCATCAATAGCAGCTTCCCTCAATAAATTAGAAAACTCATTCTCCCTGAAGAAAAGGCCGTTTAATAGGACATATTTTATGGCGACCTAAAATACCTATTATACTGAGAGGTAAGGTTTGTAATATAATATTTTGGTCACAAAATCTACATTGCGTCGAAGTGCGGCATAGCGTGACCAAAACACGTTCTTTTGAACACGTGACGACATCTTGTCACGAGCACCATTTTGCGAGTACACCCATTGTTGAATCTACATTGTGAAAATGGATGGAAATATACTAGATTGATATACATTGGGCCATTGTTTTGTGAGGTGATCGATATACTCGAATTTTGTACCTTTTTCCTTTTATTTCGTGTAAAGATGGTAAATTCAATAGATTTGACCTTTTAAGTGAACCTGAACTGAATAAATAGCTTTGTCTTTGAGGAAACGGCTTTTAAATTTTTTTTTTGTTTTGCCTCGCATAACAAGTTCTGAAAGAGATTTTTAATATTGAAACAATTAAGTAGTGGTTAAACTACGTCTACAATATTATTAATTTAAACATCCCACATACAAATACACATTTTTAATGTAATTGGTTATAAAACAACCTACTGATACAGTATTTTATTTTATTTGTTGCAAATAAATTAATTCATCAACAATTTATTCTATTAATTGCCCATTATAAGAAGCCATTAAATTTCTTGTGGCCCGGAAAATAATTTCCCTAAAGAAAGAGATTTTGAGAGAGGTAGAGCATAGCGTTTATTCGCTCAAAGAGCAGCTCGACTGGGGAAGTACCTCCACCTTACAGAATACCGCAGCCAAATAACTTTATGTCGTGTAAAATTGTGTTCCTGCGCGTGAGTAAGGTCGCCAGGGCTCATAAGGTCGGAACGCGTGAGCGATGCTTCGTGTGTTGCAAGCGTCCATATGGCTACGGTAGTCGCTTACCATCAGGCGGGCCATATGCTTGTTTACCGACCTAGTTGTATAAAAAAATAATAATACGAGTATGAAGTTAAGACTGTTTGGGAAATTGATGTAAACATTACTTGTAATTTTATAAATAAATGGGCCACTATGGAATTACTAGCTGTGACAGCGGTTTCTCCCGCGTATCATGATGTTTTTTTATCTTTATTAAAGAGCTTTATCAAAATTTGATATGTCTCGTATTTTTCTCAAGAATAGAGCAAAACAAAACAATCAAAAGCAAAACGATTTTTTCAAATCCAACTAGTAGTTACAGAGATTAGCGCGTTTAAATAAAAAAACTTTTCAGCTTAATCGTTAGTATAAATATAACAAACATCACGCTAACGCAGGAAACCACAAGGCATAGCTAGTTTTGATATAGTTTCTATACGAAATAATTTTTATCTTGACCATGGGACCGTGGGGGTCCGAAGCTCGCCGTTTTGCTCGCACCTTGTCATCAAAATTGATCGAGACCTCCGGAGATCAGCGGGCGGGGAGCTTTTTCCGCCAACGCGTCAGCTTGGCTATACAAAGAGGAAACGCTGCCAGCCTTCTGGGAACCCTGCCGTTAATCGGAAGCAGCGGCAGGCTTGAGGAAATTTTCTATATATAGATTGTATTTTGTACATATTTGTTGTAAATAAAGATATTACTAAAACATTTTTATCAGACTTACGTTGTTTTTTGTTGCATAAATCCTGCCACGATTCTTTCGTCTCGGATAACATTTAGTTTCATATCATCCCACACACACATCTATAACACAAATAAGGTCAACAAAATCTGTTGAATATAAAAGGTTAACCTCGCTCGATTACACAAAAAGTAGAGTTTACAAATCCATAACACTTTTTTCGATATAGCACCGGATTACCCCGGCCCGGAAGATACCCGGGCCCTACAAATCCTTAAGGCTCGGAACAGGAGGCTCTTCAGCAATTTTACTGATATTTATAGCGAGTCTAACGTTTAGTAAGTTTTATTGCGAGATACTTGTATTTTTTTACCTGTTAGTTTTTTTTTTGAGACATAAATCTTTCTTTATTCTTATATGTATGTAACATATTCACCTGGCGGCCAAGTCTGATAGATTATACCAATAATTAACATTCTGTCACAACCTGTCAAATCTGTAAATTTTTACACCACTGATTGGAACATAATTGTACTATCGGAGTTGGTCCCCTGATTCTTTCGCGAGTTGTTACGTGGAGACCGGCTACGTTAAAGCCAGGAAGTAAGCATAGTTTCCAATATATTTCTTCAGGTATACTATTATAGGACCACTAGTGGTAATCGACAGCGACTTTTCATACATTTTGTAGGAAATTTTACAATTATTTATTTCTAAGTTACATAAATCATTTACGTATACTAGGAAAAGACTCGGACCAAGGACACTTCCTTGAAGCACTCCATAGCAATTGGCTCATTTTGGCTCTCTATGCCGCCTATCTTTGTTTTCTGTGTTCTTTCCCGCAGTCTAGTCTTTCAGAAGCAGTAGTGCCACGTATTCCTACGAGTTCTAGTTTCTTCACTAGGATAGATATAGGGAAAGTGTCAAATGCACACAATAATAGATTGTGTTAAACTAAAATAAACCTTATTTCATAGATCGAGGTAGAATTCTCGACCTAAAACTCTACTTAATTTTTCATTGATAAGAACCTAAGTAGATAATAAGTTACTTATATTTTTAGAGGGAAGTGGAGAGGAGAGAGGCTAGGGATTTTCGCTCAATAAAGTCTCACATTTCCTTTTAATTGCGGAACACGAGGGTACGTACAAATTATATTATTATTACTGGTATCTACTTTACGTTGACAACACATTTAAGTTCTACTGATACATTCAAGCTATTGCATAATGGAAAACTACAACAGGTTTTTGTTTGCTTGCTGTCATGATATCAGCAATACCTTTTAACTACCACCAGTTCATACTAAGAAAACTCTGGCAAGAAACTCAGCAAGGCAATTCTTAAAATTTTACTAATCTTTCGTCGGTAAAACGTAAACAAGGTGGCAATATTCGGATTCAACGACAAAATCCGATGGAATTTCAGAGTCAAATTCAAAATCGCGCCCAATTTAGGCCCTAATAAGGCACTTACGAGTCTAGTCAACTACCTACAATACTTCATATCTTGAACCGAATTCAAAGGTCAAACTTGTTAGCCTGAGCCTTTTTATTATGAGTTATAGTATATGGATACTGTGCTAGTAACTCTCGAGTTTTATATTTCCAGATACGAAAACCAATCTACCACAAAATTATGACAACAGAACAACAATTTAACGACTTAAAAATTACAGAAAAGAGGATTAAAGTCGTCGCTCCGGATTATGTTGCTAGAGTTTCAATTTTATTTAATTTCTCTTTCTGTGTCTCTTATTCTTATAAGACTTATATTATATAGATAACGTTGTGTTTCTTGGAATGGAATGTTTGAAGGTTTTTGTTGAATTATAATTTTATCTGTTTACCTAATGGGTATTTATTAAAAAAGTACTTTCATTCAAAATACATTTTTTAATGAAAGAAATAGCCAAAAAAAACTTCTTTGCGTGAGATGACATATATGAAAAAAATTTGTTTTCTGGAAATTAAATATCGTATGTATTTTTATAATTTTTAAATAATATTAATATTCAAGTACAGAGAGAGTTTAAATAAATATTATCTATAGTCAGGAACTCCTGATTAAGACCCTCCTGCTATCAAATTTCAATTTAGACTTATAAAAAGTTGCTTACTTGGCATCAACTCGCAAAGTGGGACGTAAAGCAAAAAATATCGAAGCTTTTCATTATAATTTGACCAGATTTCAGTTTATATAACAAAAGCTTTTTAGAGCTTTGATTGAAAACTCAACGAGAAAGAACGACTAAGCGAAACAATATTTTTTTTTTTCAACGTGAGACAAACCATTATAGGAAATAATTCAATTTACAAAAGGGGAAATGCGATAAGAGGAATGTTGAGGCACCAAGTATTCATCAAGCGAAGATATGTAACGAGAGAGATTGCCGAATGCCATGCAATCATGTCGGTAAAGGGGCGTCCATATGATTTTGCAGCAATGGTTAGTTAGTGCAAATAAAGTTTTTTTTTTATACCACTAATGTGGCATACAAGCATACGGCCCGCCTAATGGTAAGCATTTACCGTAGCCTATGGACGCTTGCAACACCAGGGGTATCACTCGCGCGTTGCCGACCCTGAAGAAATCTCTTCACACCATTTTGAAGAATCCCATGCTGTACTCCATTGGGAAAACCACGGCGGGAAGCTCATTTCTCAATCTGTTGTATGTTTTGCTTGTGAATAATATAATAAGTAGTAATAAGTTATCTAAGCTATGGAACGCATGATTGGGTGACTGTTAGAGTAAGGTGTGATGAAGTAAACAACGCGAGGGGTGGCAAGGTACTTTGAAGTACCCGCCTGAATTGTACCTGGTATTAAGTGTGAGTTCTGGCAGCTGCACTTGAGAGCCAGTTTCATTCTAGATTTTGTTTGCTTATCACCCACCATCGTTAGATTATACAAGGGGCCATTCACGTATTACGTTAGCACCAAAGGGGAGTAGGGGGGTCTATGTTTTGCTTATGTTTGAAGACATGGGAACGAGGGGTATATTCATTACGACAGCCATATTAATTTATTGACTTTTTCTGCTCATGAATAAAGAAATCTGAACTGATTTAAAAAATACAAACGTAAGCATAGGAGGGGGGGAGTAAGGCTATGCTTACTTCTGCTGACCCCTTTTTACCTACAAAATTTTTAACACTACATAAATATAAAATTTCTCCTTACATAAAACTTGAATGGCCCCCTAACGAAGTGAAAAAAATGTCTCAATAACATTCAGAATATTAATAAATTGGCGTTGTAAATTATAAGGGAATAAACGCGTAAAATATATTCAACATCTTCTCACTTTCCAATCATAACTCTGAATAATATCGCTTCACATTTTCGTAATATACTCCACAATTTCCAATGAACCCAACATTTTTTATGATACCATACAAGTAGATTGACTTAAAACTCAATAAACAATATTATTTTATAGCTTCAATGTGAACAGCCTCTTTCCTCAGGTGGGTAGACAAAATTATTTTCTACCCCGAAATTGCTTATCGACCGAGAGTAAGGAACTTACAGGCATTGTCGCAGATAGCGGAGCTTGCGTATCGCTTATTGAATGTATGTGTTAGTCAGTGCTGGATTAAGATTGCGCGGGGCCCGTAGCAAATGTAATCAAAGGCCCCTAATACAGTTTTCAGATTGTAAGAGTTGGTTGCGCAAAGATATTTTCAGCTTTATTTTAAAATAAAATTATTAAACACTTGACCGTTATTTGAAACTTTATATTTGAGATAGGCCCCTCCTTGTTTTCTGCTTTATCGTACCTTCTTTGTCTACCTTATATCGCCATCTCGCTCGCACATCCCTCTACCATCCACGCCAGGCAGAGCGGCGGGCATGAGCCGCGCGATCTCGTCATTGGCGTCTTGTTTTCTGCAGCGCACGGTTGTGCCTAGCGCTAGCGTAGCCTAGGCACACAGGTAAGTTATTTGTATTTATATACCTTCTTATTTTAATAATATGAAATAATTTATAATTTTAACGGTTTTACCGTTCGATAATTCAAATTATTGTTGAAATTTTATGTTCAAAGCTTTGAACAAACTAATTCTTAAATACTTTAGTCTACCCACTTTTTAAAGATATTTTTGTGTGTACTATAACATTTTTATCCTAGGTTTTTCCTAGGTTGGTTCCAGTTTAGTTCAGATACAGTTGAACAAAAATAATTTAATACATCATGTGCTGACCGTAATAAATCACAACGTTGGAATTGTGATAACGGGTATCGCGGTATTGCTGTGATGTTCAAATTCTCTGAACTAAAATAAATCAAGACCACAAGGGAGTGTTAAGGTGTCAACTGCCATCTAAATAATTTGTGTAGCAATTTATTATGTAAAACAGCATATTGAAAATAATTTCAATTATTAAAATACAAATTCAATCCGGCTTTCTAGATTTGAGAAACGGTCTTGTGTGCTAAAATTACTCGAAGTAATAAAGACAGTGATTTAACCTACATGAAGTCTACGAAACATTACGAGTTATATTTGAAGGTAGATTTTTTGTTATTGAGTTAACGTAATTACAACTTATTTGTGGTCTGAAATTATTGAAGTGAGGAATGAGGGTTCGTAATCCACTTACCAAAAGATTCCGTTTGCTATTAATACCAGACGAGTTAACTACAGTGCTTAAAACGGTAAAACATTTTTGCCTTTATAGTAAAATGATCAAATGCTCCCGCTTTGCAAGCTAGTCTGAGCTGCCATACACCAACCCACGCAGGTGCGGTGACTTGAAATGTACCCTCGCAGGGGCAGTGACTTGAAATTTACCCTCGCAGGGTATTCTTATGGATGTTGTGCCCGTACTCCGTACGCACATTCCCCATAATAATCAACCCCTCGCAGGGGCTGGTGAGTTTTATAATACCTTCGCAGGGTATTCTTTTGGATGTTGTGCCCGTACTCCGTACGCACATTTCCCATAATAATCAACCCCTTGTAGGGGCAGGTGAGTTGAAATATACCCTCGCAGGGTATTCTTTTGGATGTTGTGCCCGTACTCCGTACGCACATTCCCCATGATAATCCACCCCTCGCAGGGGCTGGTGAGTTTTATAATACCCTCGCAGGGTATTCTTTTGGAAGTTGTGCCCGTACTCCGTACGCACATTCCACATAATAATCAACCCCTCGCAGGGGTAGGTGAGTTTTAATATACCCTCGCGGGGTATTCTCTTGGATGTTGTGCCCGTACACACATTCCCCATAATAACCAACCCCAGGCAGGCAGGTGAGTTGAAATCGCGGGGTATTATTTTGGATTTTGTGCCTCAACGCACATTAAAAAGGCAGATGGTGTTCAAAAAACTTTTTGCCTTTCAATAGACTAGAATCAAATGCTTTAGAAGCAGATTTTTAGTAGGTAAAGAAAAAACCCAAATATCTATGCTCTTCGCAGGGTACTTCACTTAGATAAATGTTCTTCGCACATTCGCCATCATAATCAACCATTGCAACGGCAGATAATTTAAAATGCTCCCTCGTAGGGTTTTTTACTTGAATATTGCACTTTCACGCACATGCTTTAACATAACCTACCCTCATGGGGACAGATGGTTTTAAATGTAATGTATATTCGCATAGTCCTACACTGGGATACCTTTACACATATTTCCCACCATTATCAACTCTCACAGAGGCTGGTAACAAAATGTACCCTTACAGTGTATTTATTTTTAAGTACCTCACTAGGATATTGGTGCTTCTACGCACTTTCCTTAACATATTCAATCCTCGCGGGGTTCTTAGTATTCTAGTCCTTGTGAGGTACTCTGAAGACTTGATACTGACATTATCAAAGCGGGGCAATAATTTAAAATCCACCAATAGTGGTAACATCTACTAATCTCCGATTGACATTCTGAAAATAATACACGGTTGTTGCATATAGTTTTACCAAAAGCTGCCGTTGGTAAAGTCAAGTCAATCGGTTCAGTACTAAGAGTATATTATTAGATACCGAGTCGGGCACACCATTAAAAAGGTTTGCTGATCCAAAAAAGTGGCGGGTCTCACTGACCACGGACAAAACTTGTGATCACGGACAAATATTTTTTTACCGTGTCTCCGATTTATTTCAACCCTGGTTGTGTAAGGTAGAAACAGGCATATTTTCACTAGCGAATGTGTGCGACGCACCGCACATAGATGTCGATCGACCAGTAACGGCTACATATTATACATATACTTGCCTACCTTACCTTACTTTCGGTCTAAGCCGAAACTTTGCTTAATTAGACAATTGGGTAACAAACATATAGGGTATTAATAAATATGTATTATCGGTTATTTGAACGACTTTCTCCTGTCTAAAATTTTGTCATGTTTCATTCTAAAACGAGAATGAATAAATTTATACAGAGGCTACTTATCTCTATTAGCAAATAACCTCGACAAGCTAATGCCCCAAGTAACGTATGTTTTATTATACGGAAATAATAATTATTTTCCTTAACAATCATCTTGGAGCCTAATCGGTTTAAACTTACCAAGCTATGTCATACATAACCCAAACGAGTCTGCACTATCGTGATTCAGCATACTGGTCGTTGGTTCACCTGCAAATGCGTTCTTATTTTCTAGTGAAATATGTAATCAAATCATGCCAATTAAACGGACTAGTTTTTAAAAGTGGTATATCCTGGCACAAGAGTTGCATTGCAATCACAAAGAAATTGAAAGCACTACAGGACCTAAATGAGATGTCGATTCGGAACGAGGGTGACCAAATCATCTAATGAATCGTATCGTTATCATATGAATGTATCGTTTGTTTCATTTATTAGTTCATCTATCGTTACTAATTATCGACTACCGCCAGAGTAGCACTTACGTAGCGGATACGCCTACACAGAATAATATTTATAATTAATACTTGTAGTAGATTTATTTGCTTATGGAATTCCCGTATACGTAGTTGCAAATTTTGAGTGTTTCGACCAAACCGACCATCAATACATAATTCACGAAGGCCCAAGCACCTAGCATAACCATTTTTACCATCTCCAAACTGCTACCTCAGCAAGATCGGCTTGAGGCATAAACTTGCTAGTAATTCCTCGATGGAAAAAGAGTGGATTTTGGAGGGGCAGACCTCAAGTCAATCTTTGGCAGCTTTTCTACTTCCAAAGATTGGTCCACATACTCTTTTGTTGTAACCATGTCATCTTTGTAGCACAACCCGCTTCTAACCATAGCTTGCTTGAAATAAAATGCTCAAACTTAATCCATTTGTCCGACTATGGGATATATTATAATATACAAGTAGTTAATATCATAACTATACGTATGCAGTTTCGTGCACTCATGTGCTCGTTGGACATATTTTGAGATATATTTTATAGCTTACGATGGATTCGTGTAATTTTTTAGAAACAAAATTATAGTCTACGAATTGTGCATAACTATACAGATCAAATACACTGTTGTCTTACTTTTGTAATTGGATTCAGGTTGAAGAGTACATGACCTCACTTTTCCAAATTTAAATTGCAACATGTAAAAGTTATAATTATGTTTTCCCTTGACTGAACGCTAGGACTTATAAATCGGGTAAATGTTTGAGTGATGACGTCGCTGGTTATTATAATAAAATACAACATGAGTAAAATAAAATGTACTAAGTATACACAAGAATTAACGTTTTGATATAATATATTAGGTACCTATGATTTACGTTGTGGAGGTAGGGTGGTGAATAACAATGTCGGCACACAAACTATAGCAACCATATAGCCATCTGTTACATTATGTGTAATGTCTCGTACTTTACACAACAGACGTAAAACACCGAAATGTAATCAACTTATTATTCGATTGAGATGACAAGCCAAATCTGCATCTGGAACAGTAGGTAGGTACTGCAAGATTTTTTTTTTTTTTTTTTTTTTTTTAAATTAGATGGGCTTGCGTTTGGCCACTGACCCGCCCATAAGGGGCGATGACGAAGCCTAAGATGAAACACGCTTACCCAGAAGAAACCTATTCACTCTGGCCTTGAAAGTACCTAGATTGTAAGCGTCAGGGAACACAGACGCCGGAAGCAAGTTCCACTCCCTTGCTGTACGCATTAAAAATGAGGATGCAAAACGCTGTGTCCGTATATTCGGTATGTCAACAACGTACGGGTGAAAATTTTCCCGGCGTCTTGTGGTTCGGTGTAAAAATGGGGATGGTGGAATAAGGTTGAACAATTCCTGCGCACACTCTCCAAAATATATCCTGTAGAAAACCGATAAGCAAGCAACCTTTCTTCGATGGTCAAGGCTCGTGAGTTTCGCCTTAATTAAAGACTCATCTCCAATTAGTCTCCTGGCTCGGCGATCTATTGAGTCGAGGGCCTCAAGCTGGTACTTAGCTGATCCATCCCAAAGATGGCAGCAGTACTCCATGCACGACCGGACTTGTGCTTTATATAGTTGGAGCAACTGCCCAGGCGTGAAGTACCGCTTGACCTTAGAGAGGATACCCAGCTTTCTGGCAGCTGTTTCTGCCTTCGACTCAATAGAACAGCCAAAGTTTATTTTGGCTGTTAATGTTATGCCTAGGAGATCAAGGCGATCGCATATTGGCAAGGATATATTTTGGAAAGTAGGAGCCTGGTTGTAAGGACTCCGTTTGGCAGTGAAAAGACACGCCTGTGTCTTGGTGGCGTTAAATGTGACCAGATTGGCTTTGCCCCAATCAGAGACTGCCTGCAAGGTCACGTTCAAACGCTCTACCATGGCCTCCCGAAACAATTGGATCTCGTCACTAGTGGCTCGCGCGCTGGAAACGTATCTCTCTGCAACAGTGCTGTCGTCTGCGTACCCAAAGATACCGGGTTTTAGCAGATCGTTGATATGCAGCAGAAATAAGGTTGCAGAGAGAACTGATCCCTGAGGAACTCCGGCATTGATTGCCAAGAGGTCCGACGAGCACCCGTCTATGACCACTCGTATAGACCGTTCACTCAGGAAATCGGAAATCCAAGCGCACAGGCCATCAGGAATTCCATATGAAGGAAGCTTGCTTAGAAGGCTGGTGTGCCAGACCCTATCGAAAGCCTTAGATATATCGAGGGAAACGGCAATTGCTTCCCCGTGTCTCTCAATGGCTTCGCTCCAAAGATGTGTGGCATACACAAGAAGATCCCCAGTAGACCGTTTTTGGCGGAAACCGTACTGTCGGTCACTGAGGAGTTCGTTATCTTCAAGGTATGCCAGGAGCCTCCGATTCAATACACGCTCCATAGTCTTGCAGAGTATAGAGGTGATCGCAATCGGTCGATAGTTTGTAGGATCGGCACGGCTGCCCTTCTTAGGCACAGGTTGCACGTTAGCAAGCTTCCAGACTTTCGGAACATGACCCATTCGAAGTGAGAGGCGAAACAGGCGTGTCAAGACAGGAGACAATTCGGGCGCACAATTGCGCAGGACAATGGCTGGAATGCCGTCGGGACCACTGGCTTTATTCACGTCTAGAGCGCGTAGTACCTTTACAACCTCCTTTTGCCGGATACGGATGTCCGGCATTTGGCAGTTGCAAGTGGGTAGTGGGGGTGGTGTTTGTAAGCCAGCGTCTAGACATGAATTCTCCGCAAATAGAGAGGCAAACAAATTGGCCTTCTCTACAGCAGAGTGAGCTAGTGATCCATCAGGCTTCAGCAAAGGCGGCAGCGACGGGCGGCAGAAATTGGTCTCGACCGATTTGGCAAGGGACCAGAAAGCTTTACTCCCAGAGGGGTAAGAAGATAGCTTTTTTCCGATCCGGCCAACATGGTCAAAACGCGCCTTCTTCAAATAAATCAAATCTTCAAATGAAATAAATCATCGCTGGAGCGGGCATAATGCATTCCCGGGCAACATACGCTCAGCTAAAAAGCCAGCCCAGCAGCTCAAAATTGGTCTTATCCGATCTGATTCGAAATCTGGTCACGTGCCTATTGGAGATAGGTATGCAACTATGCAATACTTTCAGATAGTCCTATAGCTGATAAAAAGCCACTAATAGCGGGATAACAATATCCTCGCATGATTCATTTAAGATCATTGACATGTTTATGAAACTTATTAATTAAAAATGTATTTCTATGTTAATCAATTATTTGATAAGAACTTCAGAAATTGCTTCTAGTCAATTATATATTTTGGTTTGTACTTTATAAATCAAATTACGGTAATACCTCGCACATCTTTATATTTGTTGATATATTCTGTCTCGCGATATGGTCAAACAGACTCATTCAGAAGTATACTTGAATACAGTACTCGTATATCCCAAACTGGGAAAATACGTAGGTCACAGGTATATCACAAATCAGTTTATGCTTTTACCACTATTACTGAACTAAGCATAAAGTCACATTGGCATCCACTTCTACCAGGCGATAACAAACACGTCTCAAATATAAAGTTTCAAATAACGGTCAAGTGTTTAATAGAAGCGTTTTACCTGAAAATAAAACGCATATTAAATACTTACCTTATTTGAAACTTTAGTTTTTAACTCTGCCTGGTATTTTCGACACAATGACGAGATCGCGCGGCTCATGCCCGCCGCTCTGCCTGGCGTGGATGGTAGGGGGATGTGCGAGCGAGATGGCGATATAAGGTAGACAAAGAAGGTACGATAAAGCAGAAAACAAGGAGGGGCCTATCTCAAATATAAAGTTTCAAATAAGGTAAGTATTTAATATGCGTTTTATTTTCAGGTAAAACGCTTCTATTAAAATTGATCTACCTACCTTCTAAATTTGTACTTTGAACAGTGATTTAAACTCTACGTTGATTTAACATTACACCGATCAGTCCGGTCATTTATTAAGCAAGGAAATTAAATATATTTAAGAACATTTATTATGTAATGTTTAAATAAAAAAAAAAACAAAATTATTAAAAAAATGCCAGCTCTTTAGACAAAAAAGTGAAGAGCCGAAAAATATGTTTAATGTTATTCAATTTCAAAAAACTTCTTATACGCTTTTATATTTTATCATCATTACCTTACGTGAGGAGTGTACCAAGTCACATACTCCACTAAAATCCTTACTTCGACACCTACTTAGAACTCGCCACAGTGCAACCAAATACAGTGGATGAACTCTGTTGAATACGTATTTGTGACATTTTGCAAACATTACTCTTTGGTACCTACTTGTCTATATAATCTCCCATTTCTAATAAATTTAAATGCTATACAAGTATACATCTTCACTTCGAATATCTAAAAATTAATGAATTCATTCGAAATATCTTAAATAATGGAAGTTAATAATACTATTTAAAAAAACTTGGAATTATAAGTGTTTGAATTTTTCATAATAATGATCAAAAATAATTAATAATATTATACAAAAGACTTTTTGGCGGGAACTTGCAGAGTGACGTTGCTTTTTCATTTTTATTTTCATAAATTTGTGTATTATGAGTTTTATTGTATATAATCGGTGGTATTTTATCCAATAAAGATCAATACATGTGCACCAGTGAAGTGAAATGAAATCAATTTGAATGAAATGAATTATGTGTATCGTGGCTTTTCAAGTTGTCTCAAGAAGTCCGTGAAAAGTGTTAGTACAATGACCACCATTGTACTAAAACATGTGAAGAGAATCTACCAAAATTATTAAGTATTTTGTGAAAATAATACGACTGTCTTAGACGGAAAAGAAATTCGTTCGTTTTATTATATTTTTTACATCAATCCATTTGAATCATAAACAAAATAAAGAAGGAGTTTTCAACATCCTCCGGGCGAGGAGAAGTCACGATAGCAGCAACTGCTAGAACTAGAGCATCTCTAAAGTTGGAGACGCTCTGGTGCCCGCACTTGTCGACCACTGCGCGTTGTTGTAAGCGAGTCACTCGTGGTATACTCTAGACCCAATGGTCGCAGGCGTTGGAAAAGTCGGATTCTTGTAACGGATGTTGTTCTTACTTTGGCTACTCTATTTATTTTATCTTTTCCAGGGTAGACTTCCAAAATAATTCCAATCGGCCAATCGACTCGTTTCGCATCGGTTTCAATCTCATGTTTGCTCGGCAATAGTATAGGATATTTGTAACTTTCGCTCTCATCTTTAAATAATAATCTAGTTACCAGTCGAATGACACCTTTTTTATCAGTGATAATCTCTAATTTAGTTTTCTTCGGATAATCAATGGTAAAACTTTCTCAATCAATTTTACTAAACATATTTGGGCATTTTCGTAGTCCTCATAAGTGGTCCGCTGCGTTTCATTTGAGGGTTAAAACAGTTGAACGTAAATCGATGTATCCATGCTATTTTTCTAACAAATTTTGAATATTTACTGAACCTTCTAAAATACCTCGAAAGGTTATCGGGAGCAACAATGACATGAACTGATGTATTTCTCATTTTAGTTTCAGCATTTTCGTCATATCTCAGATTCCCCATTGGCCAAAAATTAGGTTGTCCACGTAGCCAGTCTCGACCCTCCCACCAGCGAGAGTTCACGAGAGTCGACGCGTCACATCCTCTAGACAACAAATCAGCTGGATTCATATTTCCTGGCACATCTATAACTCTATTCTCTACATTGTATGGTAAAGCAACTTCGTATCGGCAATCAGCTTTCACCGTGATGTTCTGTTCGAACTTCAAAAGTACTTCATCACTCGATGTATCGCCGGACTTATCTGTAATGCCAATAGACTCTAGTTTCCATAATTCTGATATATCGAGATCGATCAAAGTCGTCAGCACGTTGTTCGCTGTGGTACACAACTTCGGTCCCTGAACTGTCCAACCAAATTTCGTTTTGATAAGTGTTAGTTCGCCTACATGAATGAATTCTTTTGTAATCAATAGACCAGAGTAGTCAGCTCCTATAAGTAAATCAATTTCGTTATGTTCATCGCCTAAAGTGTCAGTTAACTGAATGTTGTACTTCTGTAGTGTCTCGGAAATTTCGCTTTTGTCTATTCGTGGTAGTTCTCCGCATAATTTTGCTTCGTCTAATACACTCATTCGCAAAGCAAACGATCCATCGCAATTCTTTACCACAATTTCGTACTCGTAGTGTCGGCGGCGTTCTGTTTGTTTTCCACCGAACACACAATGTGCAAGTAAGCTTTCTTTGTACGGCTTAAGGCCTAGTCTATCGGCCACACGAGTAGTTATATACGAACGTTGTGCACCACTGTCTATTAAGGCTCTTACTATCAAATCTGTGCCGTTACTTACAATTTTAATGAGAATTGTTTGAAGATAAGTGACAGAAGACCTGTGTGAACTGCCAGACAGTGCTATTGCAGTACTTGGTCCGCTGTTAGAACTTCTGCTCCCATCGCTCTGCTTCGTGCCTTCCTCCTTAGTAGCCGGTCTCGTTATCCGTTTCTCTATTTCTGTACACATGACAGTATTATGACGACGTGAACACACAAAGCATTTTACATAACTTTTGCATACCTTAGCGTGGTGGCCTAAGCGTAAGCAAATCGCACAAGCTTTCTTTCTTTTAATGATGTCTCTCCTTTCGTCTAAAGACATCTTTGTTATTTTATAACATTCGCTACTTGAGTGGCTACTTTTATCACACCACAGACATTTGATGGTACTCGACTCGCTAGTCAGTATAGATGCGGTCGGCTGTCTGGCTGTGATGTTTGGCTCTCCGTTTAATGTGAAACTAGATCTCGCAATATCTATTCTCTGTATACTTTCTACCTCATTTTTAAGAAACTGAATAAGTTGAGACAGTTTATTACATTTCATACCTGAAGAATCTTGTACATACGGTCTGGTTCGCTCATACGCTCGTAGGATGTCATCGGGTAATGCTGACTCTACCATTGGATACAGCATAGCCGCATATTTCTCCGTGGTTACTCCTAGCGTCTCCAGGGCTCGGATCTGGGTCGTAAGTTTATCATAAAGGTTGCTAAGTGCATGTGATTCCTTAACCTGTGACAAAATTATTTGTAAGAGTTCGCGAACGCACACTTCAATAATAAGTTCGTCGCGCCCAAAGCGGTCTTTGAGGTGTTCAATGGCCTTAGAATAGTTATCACCGGATGGTGGGAAGCTGCTTACGAGCGCTCTAGCGCTTGAGCCTTCTACAGTAGCCTGTATTAAATACTGTAGCTTATCGTGGTTGTCGATCGCAGGGTCTTTATCTATTTTTTGAAATTGTCCCCAAAATTGCAACCAATTTTTTATATTTCCGTCAAATCTGACTAAATCTAATTTTGGTAAATTGTATCTTCTCTTACCGATTTTTTCCACGGATTTCATGGTACTCACGGTTGTCTGCGAATCAGCCGATATAATTTCATGGACTAATCTTTTTATACGATTCCATCTATCCTTGTAATCGTCGACTTCTTCTTCTTCCTTTTCATGGTCTGCGTCACTGACGTCATCACCGCTGTACATGAGCTCCCGGATTTTAATGTCAAGCTGGAACAATCGTGCTGCCTTCTCTGTGGTTGTTTCCGTAAAATCTTGGATTGTCTGGAGGTCAGCAACTTCCGTCTCGGCTTTCAACATTTCTTCGATTTTATTCATGCGTTTTGTAAAGGCGGTACGCACTATACCGCGCTCTTTACGTAATTGTGCAAGTTCAGACATTATTTTTCCTACGGTCGCCACAATGAAGAGAATCTACCAAAATTATTAAGTATTTTGTGAAAATAATACGACTGTCTTAGACGGAAAAGAAATTCGTTCGTTTTATTATATTTTTTACATCAATCCATTTGAATCATAAACAAAATAAAGAAGGAGTTTTCAACAACATGACTATTATGGACGGTGACTGACTGAGGACTATGTGAAAGTGATTCATTGTGACTAGAACTTATAATATTACTTGAAATTGGCAAAATACACAAGCCGTGTGACGCCATTGAAGGAAAAAAAAATACAAAAATAACTGTATTAATAAATTAAGTAATCTTCGGTAATAATATGTATTATGTTGCTTACATATAAATTATGCATACCACTATACCAAACATACCATCAATATTAAATGTAAGTTTACTGCCCATTATACTGCTACTATGTAGGTCCACAATTCGTCTGGAATCCGCTTTAAGGGCGCACTTTGAAATTCATCCGCCATTTCTGTGTAATATCATATTTCGAGCTCTGTTCGCTGGCGCCCCCAACCTTGAGTCGTGAAGATATTCCGTCTATAAAACGTCCGTGAGACGATTCCCGTTATGGAAATTCGGGGGATGGTTGACAGAAATATGTGCATATTATCATAGGTAAGGGGTACTAGAGGTGCGCAAATTATTTGCGACGCCTATTTAGAATATTCTTATTAATATTATGATTAAAAATTTATGGGCATATTGTCAAGTATAACGTACCTATGTATGGCGTATACCTATAATGGGAACTATTTTTAAATCGTGAAATATTAATCTCCATAGAAATGTTCTATATAATTCGCCCATTCATTTACAGTTAATGCAATAATATGACGAAGAAATGCTAAGAAAACAAACTCATACGACACAAACTATTTCTTCCGAATTAAATGACAACTTTTTAAGGTTTATGAGGAGACACATAGGCAGTAAATCATTCAATTCTTAATTTATTAATTCCCCAGGCAATGCCAAGTCCCAACTAACAAGATAAAAACTCCATATTCCCGGCCGTTCATTAGGACACATAAGTTTACACACCGCAGGACTAACTTATCAAATAATAACAGCACACAAAATAATTCAAAGTAATCGAGTTAGACACCCTCGTCCTGCCCGACAGGAGCGGATTTAGGTTGTGGCGTTTCGGGGTAGGTAGGGAATGAGAGTTTGTGTAAAAAACGAGGTAAGCAAAGATACCAAGCCCATTTTTTTTTGTATGTTAATCAAAGTCAGACATCTTATCATATATTATCTCATCTCATTATATCTTATACAGTAAATGTTGTATATGGATATCCATATACTGTTAAATGTGTAAAAATAGACTTTTAATCACAAATTGCAGCCAAATCCACTAAGATTTATTTACCCTAACCCGTTGGTTTTCGCGAGGGACGCGCATCCTATTATAATAGTTGATGTATTTGTTATTTTTTTACGGTGAGCCAAAGTACTAAATGTAGTGTTGTCCTTTATTAAATGTAGGTACGAAAAGAATAATTTTCGAAAATAAAAGAAGAATATAATTCAAATTCAAAATCATTTATTCAAATAGACCTTCGCAGGCACTTATGAAAAGTCTGACTCTAAACCTCTAATACCGGTTCGGATGGTTGCATTTGCTGAGAAGAGCCGGCAATAAACTCAGCAATTACTCTTTTCAAAACAAGCTTAGATTCATTACATAATATTTACTTTCTAGTCGCACTGACAACAATTGCGTACCCCAGCGCAGCGGCAAAACTACAAAGTAGACTGAATCGATAATTACTAGCAAACTTAAGCAGAACAGCCCCCACAAGCAGCACCTGTTCACAAGTATGACGCGGTGGCAGCCATCGCCCTCGAGCCTCCTATAGCCCAAGAATTTGATTCCTCGCCCTTACAGTAATTCGGCCCTGCTCCACTCGCTGACAGCTCTCGAAGCAATATTTATCTCAATTAAAGGGAAACTTTCTCGCAAACTTCTTCTGTAGTCTGTACAACACAGAAATTCTTCGGAGTTTTCTCTAAAGGAAAAGGTTTCCAGTGACAAACAAAATTAAAGTTGGTCTCTTATTATGGTACACAATGATGGGAAAGAGATGTGATGTCTCAACAAGTTGGATTAGTGTTGTTCGGGATTGTATGAAAACTGGAGTAACCTGAACATTTAATATTTCAAGGCGGGTTCGCATTTTTGTTAAAAAATAATTAAATATAGGAACAACAGCTATGGAAAAAACTTTTTTATACTGGTTTGGATAGGCTTGTGCTTGAGCATTATCTCACCATGGTAAGTGATGATGTGTGAGCGAAAGCCTAGAAGAAAAACTAGCTCTCAACTTCTCAAGGTGCAGTTGCTGGAACATACAAATATAGGTGCTGGTGACAGAATTTCAACTGGTGGTAGCCAGCGAGGCGAAGTACCCTACCACCGTGCTATAGGTTTTTACAATGTTTTCCTTCTCAATGAAGTCGATTAAAAATAGGATCCAATAAACAAAGTTTCAAAACTCACCTCACAATAAATCAACACGCAAAAAATAATAAAGGATAAAAAATCCCATAAACCTCAAAAACCCTTTGATCATTGTTATTATACGTAAAACATCATATAAATTACAAGGATATTCCTTCACATTTCCCCGGGGACATTATGGGGTAATGCCCTCATCAACACGAATAGGTTACTGACCGCTTCAATTTTCATAAAACGTCCCCAAGTCCCAAATACATCTCTGTGTCGTCCCATATCCATCCAACTATTTGAGAGGGATTCAATGTTGGGAAATGAGGCATTGAGACATTTACTATGGCGAGATGAGAATGACCCACTGAAACGTGACTCGCTTGTATTGTTTATATCAGTAGACGCCGTCAGATTTTTACGTATAGTATCTATTGTATGTGTGTTGTATTTTTAATAGACTTGATTTTTTCAATTTGATGTGGCTGTTTGTACAAATTAATAATCTCGATCCATGAAAAATAAGGCTAATTTTTTCATGAGTCGAGCATTTTCTATAATAAAATAGCTACTTAATAATATATTTCAAATTCGCTTCGAGCATATTCATCCTTTTTAATTTATTTATATCACTAAGGTGGCAAACAAGAATACGATTGCAAAGCCAAGGGCGCTCGCGCGTTGCCGACCCTGAAGAAATCTCTTCACACCCTTTTTGAAGAATCCCATGCTGTACTCCATTGGGTGCACCACAGCGGGGAGCTCATTCCACAGTCTGAGCGTCCGCGGAAGAAAACACCTTTGAGCCCGCACAGTTTGAAATAATTCTGATTTTAATGTGTGAGGATGGACTCCCCGTCGATGGCGAGTGTTGCGATGGTGATCTTTCTTTTACTATATTATATTTTCCATGTAAAAATCTTTACTTATATAAAAGTCTATAACTACTAGTTACATACCAACGTACCTAAGTACTACTCCATGTGTCTTATTCTTTGTAAGCTGTAAAAAAATATCAAAGGAATTCAAGAGATATTTGTATTTTTTTAAATGTAAAGTAAGAAAGGGTATAACGTTTCAGATTTTGCAAAAAAAACAAGAACGCACTTTATAATGAATTTGATAGATCTACAGATACAGATTATTTTAATATCAGAAAACAATTTTTTTAACAATTTTATGCTAAAATAAAATTCAAACCTTTTGGGTATACTCCGTGACTTTATATTCGTCTTAGAAACGCAGCCCACTCAATTTACCCAATGAAGGGGTACTAATCATAAATAAAAAAACAAAAAAAACCTTTATATAATTCAAAATATTAAAAATTCATTAGAATTATGAAAAATCTAGTTAATAACTAAAGTTTACGTATGCAATGGTAAAAAATACCAACCCAGAGCACGAGTCGAGTACACTGCGCTCGTAACAGGGTGTTTAAAACTACGTCATGCGTCATAATGAATAATATTTGTTAATTTTTTTTATTACACAAATGTTAAAAATATTTTTTTCTTCCAACTATGCTTTAATTTCATCACAATCACACTAAAAACTCAGTACAAAGCGAGTCTTTAATGCTCTAGAGCAATAAAAATGTATGAAATTTCATTATTGCACAGTTTATTTTTTAATCGCACCAAAAGGTGCCAATCTCAATGGATTAGCTCTATTCAGCCAGCCGATATCAATACTTTTTTTTACGTATTCGTTTCTATCCTACTTGTTCCAAATTTAAAAAATGATTGCTGCTTACTCTGATTTAAAAATGAAAGTTTAAAAAAGTGATTTGGCGGGAACTTTGTTAATTTTGCTTGACAATATATTTGGAAACGATAAAGTGTGATACTATCTGATTTTGAGTGCTTCGGCTTCGAATTAAAATGGAATCATCTAGCGACACATTAACTCCGGAAAACATTCTAAATGAAGCCGACAGTGTTATAGAAAACTCTTAACCTTACGTTAAATAATTGCTCAAGTATAACTTTTAATTTCAATAATTAAACTTCTATTTTAACTGTATGATATGAGTTTCTTTTATCTACTATTCCTATAGGTAATAGTTGAAAGAAAAGCAGATTATGCACCTCGCCTTAAGTAATTTATATTGCCCTCGTGCCTGTTAGATTAGATCAGGCACTCGGTGCAATAATAAATTATTTTGTGCTCGATGCAATAATCTACTATTTTTTAAGGATTACCTATGTACCTATTACCTATTCATTGGGTACATTATGTGAGCTGCGTTTCTAAGACGAATAAAAAGTCACGGAGTATATAAACTATTAGAATTTGAGTTTGAAAATGCATGAAACAATATATGCTCCACATTCAAATATTGAAGAAGAAGAAGAAGAAGAAGAAGAAAATGAATTTATTGAAAACAGCATAATAAAATACTGAAAGATTCCATTTAAAATTCAGTTCTCATGAAATCGCATGCAATTGGAATGTTCGCCAACAACCTGAGCGCAGTTCTCTAAAACGTGATATAAGCAAATTGAAGAAGTGAAGCGTGGCTTCCAAACTAACATCCAATAGAAACCGCTCGAGCACGTATGTTTGTTTGATGTTCGTATTTTCATACTTGGTTACTGATAAATTCAGAAAAATGCTACATACACAAAACTACATACGTACTACACTACTGGAGAGTACTTTTTTAGGGGTGTGTAGTCAAACAAGGAACATGCAAAAAACCTTTATAGTTTGGTCATGTCTGTTCCCGTCTGTCTGTATGACCATTTTTCCCTTAAACGAAAAAAATATTTGTCGTTCAATTTTGGCACATTCTATCAAAATCAAAATGACTGGCAAAAGTTATATTATTTATAACAAAGAATTAAATCAGACAAAAGAAAACAGCTAGTCTATAAATGTATTTATTTATAGTTTTGTAGACGAAAATAATTATTAAATTATAGTTTATTTGGTAAAGCATTGTAATGTTTCTAATAATTTATCGTTTTTTTTTCTGAATGTATTAACCAAAGTTTTCTATAATTTGTTGTTTTGTAAATATAATTTAATTTATAAAATCTGCACTAAATAAATTTTAAGTCGTAATACTTACGCATTAGAACGGTTATCTAGTGACTCATTATGTTACAAATATTATGATAAATAAAAGAATCGACTAAAAAGTTCTAGAAAACAACATAAAAGTAAAATAAGTAACCCATAAAACCGCTCAAATATCACTTAAAATAGTCTGTAGCGTTACGCAACGGCGGTGTAAAGGGTGAGTTAATAGCAGGAGACACGCAGATGCAAAACGCGACGAATATCAGAACTTCTGACAAATAGCTTCATAAAATATTCAAACGATTACTCGAGGACGACATTGCAAACAAACTTGCCCCTTTTAAAAGACGTTCAGGGAAAATTAGGAACTTTTCAAATACTCGGTCATGTCAAATATTATTTGGAAGTTGTTCTACGGTTTTGGGATTTTCTGGTTGAAATTTTACCGCAGAAATGTTTTAGATACTAATGATTTATTTTGTAAAGGTATTAGCGAACCGAGCACAAGCGAAGCACGAATTCGCGTAGCGTAGACGGACTTGGGAGTCTCAAACGAATGTTCGGCTCGCGCTCGATTGCGCTCTGCCAATTGTCAGTTTTTTAACGAACACAGGGATTCGCATCGCGCTCGTGTTGTAATCTCGTTGTATGTATGTATGTCCACACTTGACATCGAGAGCGACGAACGAAGAGCGGCTCGGCTCATGCTCGGTTCGCATAGCTCTCTCTATTCTCTTCTATTTCATTATATTATTGAAAATTGGATTATGCCCATTGACGATCCCTTTAGTTTATTTTTTAATTCCTAAGGCAGACGTAAGTAAGTCATGCTCACTTTAAGGCCTTTGCTTGCGGCGGCGTCGTGTGACGGGTCGCTCACTTTCCTCTAATATGGCGAGGTGGCTGCCACACGCGTCATACTTGTGAACAGGTGCTGCTTGGTGGGGCTGGTCTGCTTAAGTTTGCTATTTATTTAATTATTAAATATAGATTCAGTCTACTTTGTAATTGTGCCGCCGCGCCGGGGCACGCAATTGTTGTCAGTGCGATTAGAATGTAAATATTATGTAATGAATCTAAGCTTGTTTTGAAAAGAGTAATTGCTGAGTTTATTGCCGGCTCTTCTCAGCAAATGCAACCTTCCGAACCGGTATTAGAGTATTAGCGTCATACTTTTCATAAGTGTCTGCGAAGGTCTATTTGAATAAATGATTTTGAATTTTGACGTGGTTAGAACACATGACAAGCGATGTGGTCAGTCTAACGACATTACGTCATTGGGTCAAACCAACTAATTTATACTTCAATTCTATACCAAACATTAGATATTATTGTCGTAAACCCAAATGGCAATTACGTTCTACAATCCCTCGCAAGGGATTATACTAATCACCAAACTGGACAGCGCAAAGCCTATGGCAAAGCTGACCAAACGTGCACAATACCTAGTTGACCTAGATACATGCATATTACACCTGCATAACATAGTAATAAAGTACGTACTTGTCAATCAAGCCTTCGTGATTTATTATTCTTGTCTTGACAACAAGTCCAGACAACTTACAGCCCAAACCGCTGGACGTAGAGACATGATATTTTGAGGGTGTGTTTATAGAGAATGGAAAACACACATTAAAAACCCGGCCAAGTGTGAGTCGGACTCGCACAATACACGAACAGACGTAAAGACGTTTTTTGTATGGAGGCCTCCTATTTTTATTTCATTTTTATAATTTGTTGTTATAGCGGCAATAGAAATACACATTCCGTGAAAATTTCAACTGTTTACCTATTACGGTTCATGAGAAACAGCCCACTGACAGCCGGACGGACAACGGGTAGCTTAGTAATAGGGTTCCTATCCTTTGGGTACGAAAACCTGAAAACAATTTTGGAAAATCCACAGCCTAATGGAATCAGAAAGGAGGTCAATATATTAATAAAATCCTCCATTTGGTCGACACCGTTCAAGCTAGGCACTCGAGACTCCCGAGATAAGTTAGAATATACACATGTTTCAAGACTTTCCACCATTAGCAAAAGTGGAACGCATTGGAAGTTTTCCATCAGGCTTCGACTCCGAAATTATAATAATACAGGGTGTAAGGGACATCGCCGCACAAACGGATACCATGGGTCCAGGACATGATTCTGGACTCCCCCATGTTGGAATTTTTCGTCGGTTTTTCTCAATTTTTTTTTTAAAAAATTAAGTTTTTTTTACTTTAGACTGTTCATAATCGGTATTCTTACCTAACCCAAAGAGATTTAAAATAAATAAGTTATTAATTCATTACTTTCACTAAAAGTAGCAATGTAAATAAAACTAGAAACGGTGTCTAATGGCGATATTCGCCTGCAGTCAGCGACATACTACGTAGGCACAACGTTATCGCGCGTTTAAATCGCGGTGTTCACAATACATTGCGTGCTCGAAAATGACAATTTCTATAACCGATCATTAGCGAGGTGAATGCCTTTCACAATTTGATTAGTGGCATTAGGTGTAGCCTTTTCGCGAAGTTTGCGTTACCATGCCAAATACACCCTGTATAGTAGAACCAGCGTGTCCATAATTGTAATGTAACAATATAATTACCAAAAACCGATTGGGGTTGATGTAAAGGGCATCAGTATGCAATAAGACGTGTTTGAGACATGTTCCAGCAGCTGCCCATCAGTTTCCTTCTAGGCTCTGTGTGGCTACCACCATCGGCCATACATGTGGCTTAAATAAACAAGACTTCAATACAAACAAAAAATGTTATATAGGGAAAACATAAGAGTAGTCGAAATTAATACTTGAAATTTCAATATGCCTTTGTTCGCTTTACAAAATATACCTACATACACTTTTCACTTTATGCATCATTACAATAAAATTACTCAACTGAACCGTTTTACAAAGTCTATTTGAGTGTGAAAAGGCTAATGCCCAGTGCGCTACGCCTGTACCTATCCCTATATCGACGTATTTGTTGACTCCTCCATTTTGCAATCAGTGAAGCGACTAATGTCCTTTGGTAGGTATGTGATTAAACCGGTAATCCTCTTGCCGATACCGGTCCAATAGGTATCGGTTTAATCTGATCCAATAGATCCCCTTGACTTGAGAACTATGTACCGGACCGCAACCGGATCTTTGTTCTTTGTTGTGTCAAATGTCAATAGATTTAATGTTACATGGTGTATAATGGGTCTTACGACGTTTTAACCAACCACCTAAGCTTAACTATTAAATATTCTATGAAAAGAAAAATGTATTTTAAGGTTTTGGTCAACCAGGCGTACATTTATTTTATGTAAGACTGGTTGCCGCGGTTTCAACCGCAAACCCAGGGGAGATATTGCTTTTCCGGGATAAAAAGTACCCTACGTATTCCAGAACAATTTAGTACGCTGATAGAATTATCAGCGTACCAAATTTCATTAAAATCCATTTAGTAGTTTTTGCGTGAAACATACAAATTTTCAATTTTATAATATTTGTTAGGATATATACAGAGTGTTTTTTTTTTTCTAGCCAGTGAGGGCAACTTCTGAACTACAGGTCTTAGAGAAAAACGCTGAAGGTAACCCCGAGCAAAATTTTGAAGAAAATAAAAATGCCATAAAAAAAAATGTATTTTTAATTTTTTTCAATTTTTTTTTTCGTTTTCTGCTTCTACTTCACAATGCAAACAAAATTATGTATGACAATCTTGGTCTGAAGTTGCTAGAAGTTATCAAAATTTACCTCAATTTTTTTGTCAGAATGCTAAGAGCCAATTCTTTATGGCTAAACATAGTGAGGTCCCTGCGAGATCTGCTCCACCTTGTCAAACTTTACGCAGCATAAAACCATGGTCAAGGAAAATATAAAATAATATTTTGGATAACTTCTAGCAACTTGAGAGCAAGATTGTCTTACATAATTTTGTTCATATTGTGACGAAGAAGCAGAATTTCGAAAAAAATTTTTTTTTTTGAGAAAATTCAATGTCTTCGAAAATACTATTTTTTTTTAAATAAATTTTAACGGCATTTTAATTTTCTTCAAAATTCAGCTCGGGGTTCCTTTCAGCGTTTTTCTCTAAGACCTGTAGTTCAGAAGTTGAACACACTGGCTAGAAATAAAAATTCGCCCTGTATAGTAAGGATAGTAAGGATAATTATTCCAAATAATCTTATATAGATATTAGCCTGTATTTAAACCATTGACGAAAACTACCACTTTCAATTTCACTTTATTCATCATATCAGCCCATGGATGTCTGATAACCTGATGTCCTGCTGAACATAGGCCTCCCTCATTGACTTCCGGGACCTTCCAGGGACTGACCAGGTCGTCAGTCCCTGGTGGACTGACGACCTGGTCAGAGTGGGAGATCGTCCCGCTCGGCGCTTTCCAGTACGTGGTCGCCACTCGAGAACCTTTCTTCCCCATCGGTTATCGGCTCGTCGAGCGACGTGGCCTGCCCATTGCCACTTCAGCTTACTAACTCTACGAGCTATGTCCATAATTTTCGTTGTCCTACGAATGTCCTCATTGCGGACTCTGTCACTTATACCGGTATACTTATTATAACACTACAATTTCAAACTTTTGGTTTTTGACTTTTTCCATAATTGTAGAAACAATTTTATTATTATTTGAGAAACAGTTCTAAACGTTCATCCCTCAAAAGTACAGTACTGAATTTAGTAAGACCTTATAAGGCCTTATATTAATTAATATTTTCATGTCATAAAATATAATTTTGTCAATCGTAAGGCGATTGTATAATCTAATAACTCTTTATTTACTATTTAACTCTGTAAGGACTCCATTATAACAATACTTGTCTTTACATAAATCCTTATTATAAGCATCAACTATATTTAGCTCAAACAAGTCTCCTTCAGCAAGCAAACTGTGATTTTCATTCAATATCTATTTGACAGTCGTTGTTTACAGCTTTACATAATACTATAAATACAAACCAGCTTGAGGAAATTAATTCCGTCGTAAAATTAGAATATAAATAACTTATTTAAGGGCGTACAAATTAATTTAACAAGTGCTAGTCAAAATAGAAAGCTTAAGAGTGAAATTATAATATTAAAAGCTTTACCGATACCCCGGAACTGTGGACGGCCGAGAGAAATACGCGAGTAAAACGGCCGGGCTAGTAGAAATACTTATTTTTTTTAAATTAATCCTGGCGTGTTTATATATATAAAATTTTTTTTTTGAGAAAATTCAATGTCTTCGAAAATACTATTTTGTTTAAATAAATTTTAACGGCATTTTTATTTTCTTCAAAATTCAGCTCGGGGTTCCTTTCAGCGTTTTTCTCTAAGACCTGTAGTTCAGAAGTTGAACACACTGGCTAGAAATAAAAATTCGCCCTGTATAGTAAGGATAGTAAGGATAATTATTCCAAATAATCTTATATAGATATTAGCCTGTATTTAAACCATTGACGAAAACTACCACTTTCAATTTCACTTATACTTATTCATCATATCGACGGTCCCTACGTATAAACAGACATGTCCCATACATGATGTATGGGACATGTCTGTTTATACGTAGGGACCGTCGTATCAGCCCATGGATGTCTGATAACCTGATGTCCTGCTGAACATAGGCCTCCCTCATTGACTTCCGGGACCTTCCAGGGACTGACCAAGTCGTCAGTCCCTGGTGGACTAACGACCTGGTCAGAGTGGGAGATCGTCCCGCTCGGCGCTTTCCAGTACGTGGTCGCCACTCGAGAACCTTTCTTCCCCATCGGTTATCGGCTCGTCGAGCGACGTGGCCTGCCCATTGCCACTTCAGCTTACTAACTCTACGAGCTATGTCCGTAATTTTCGTTGTCCTACGAATGTCCTCATTGCGGACTCTGTCACACCGGTATACTTATTATAACACTATAATTTCTACTCTTTTTGTTTTTGACTTTTTCCATAATTGTAGAAACAATTTTATTATTATTTGAGAAACAGTTCTAAACGTTCATCCCTCGAAAGTACAGTACTGAATTTAGTAAGACCTTATAAGGCCTTATATTAATTAATATTTTCATGTCATAAAATATAATTTTGTCAATCGTAAGGCGATTGTATAATCTAATAACTCTTTATTTACTATTTAACTCTGTAAGGACTCCATTATAACAATACTTGTCTTTACATAAATCCTTATTATAAGCATCAACTATATTTAGCTCAAACAAGTCTCCTTCAGCAAGCAAACTGTGATTTTCATTCAATATCTATTTGACAGTCGTTGTTTACAGCTTTACATAATACTATAAATACAAAACAGCTTGAGGAAATTAATTCCGTCGTAAAATTAGAATATAAATAACTTATTTAAGGGCGTACAAATTAATTTAACAAGTGCTAGTCAAAATAGAAGGCTTAAGAGTGAAATTATAATATTAAAAGCTTTACCGATACCCCGGAACTGTGGACGAGAGAAATACGCGAGTAAAATGGCCAGGCTAGTAGAGACACTTAATTCCTTAAAATTAAACCTCGCATGTTTATAATCCATACTTCGCGCTTCGAGCGAAGCGTAGTAAAGTTTATATTTGTATGTTAGATTTATTTCTAAATAATTTAAGGCACATAAATGCCATGACATATTTATGTCTGATTCCATCGCCCCAAAAATACGGACTCAAGTTTTTGCATCCACATTTATAATGTGGACAGCAAAGGAATGGGACTTGCTACCGAAGTCTGTTTTTCTTGGATGTCACAATCTAGGAACTTTCAAGGCCAGAGTGAATTGGTTTCCTTTGGGTGACGTACTCTAGCAGTGGGGCGATTACGTAATTAAATTTCAATCATTTTCGAGTTGAAATCGGTTCATTATAGCGGTTTTCTGATAACTTTTTTACGTTCTGATAACTGTAAATACAAGCAGTGGTTCATTAGAAATGGAACCATTTCCGATTTTGTAATATTTCTATCGATTCAGAGGTAATTTCATTGCAATAAAGTTACGTAATCCACGTACAGGACTCGCCATTGTCCTTTATGGGCGATTCAGTGACCAAAAGCTGATTCATTTAATATTATAAAAGTTTTAAATGATTACCTACCCATGCTCATATAGGAAGTTTCACGTAATTCAGTTGAATGTTCAACCAAGTACATAAATCTTTCAAAGGCTCTATTAATAGCTCAAAGAAACCAACTCGGTTTCTTAACGCACTCTTTGAAAGCTTACTTGATGGTGTCAAAGTAAAATACTCGAATAAAAACATTTCATTTCACCATAATCCGAGAGCGAAACGAGCTTGTGAATGCACATTTCACGGCGATTCGAAATAAAGGCGGTCGCCTGCACTTACGTAATGAAAATCTGAAAAATATGGTCTTTTTGTACGCGCTAATATATGCGGAAATTGAAATGGTAAATTTTGTGCTATGTTTTTAAAATTATGTTTGCGAAATGGTCATTAGAATAATTACAGCCCATATTTCTTGCTTATTTCTGGTATAAATTTCGAACCGTTCCTCCGGTTTATAGCTTAAGGAGTCTTCTCAGTTTAAGTGTATTACGAACCGGGTGGTAGAAAAAATTTGGTTAAATGACTGAAAAATTCTATTTGGTCCGCCATTTACATTATCAAAAAATATTAGACACTTATTTTTTCTTTTGACAAATACATAGACATAGTGTGTTGAAGTTCCGCGTGACGTCACGTTATGGTACACTTTTTACTCAAAAGTGACGATACGAGCCACCACTCCCGAACTTTGACTCGCTTTATCTTTATAATTTTTTATGATTTGGTAAAGCAAAAAATACGTGTCCAATATTTTTTGATAATCTAACTGACAGTTAAAATTGTTTTTTTTTTTAAACTCAGTAAACTATTGTAACGTTCGTAGCTGCCTTTTGAGGGCTTATATTGAATACTAGCTGTCCCCCGCGGTTTCACCCGCGTTCCCGGGATAAAAAGTAGCCTATGTCCTTCTCCATACCATAGGCTATATGCATGCCAAATTTCATCGCGATCGGTTCAGCGGTTTAAGCGGGAAAGCGTAACAGACAGACAGACTGAGTTACTTTCGCATTTATAATATTAGTTAGGATTAGTTAGGATACAATTTAGTTTTAAAGCTTTTGTTTTATTTATTTAGAGCCATCACTGTGGTAAATAAAATAAATATTCTGCCATGTTTACAGTTTATTTGGTACATCAAAATTACCAGAAAACATTGTAATTGTTTGCTCTGACCAAATAAAACATCAATGTTATTTCATTCCGTTTATTTGAACAAAATTTTTCCTGTGGACCGAATGGAATAAATATTATACTTGTAACTTTCATAAGGCAAACACAAGAAGCTGAGGTAAACAATACCTTTTAATAAAGGCTTGAAAAAAAAGAGTTCAAATTAAAGTCCCGAGTTCCTCAGCTGAGGAGGTAGAGTGCGCCAAGGCGATTCCATTATACTTTGTAAGTTTTTATGTTTGGAACAATAGCGGAGATAATTGAAACCGTTTCCACTTTCAGCGCTTGTATTTATTGAATGAGGAAAAGGTAGAAGCGCAATAAAGCGCTTGTTAGGGTACGCTGAGCGATATAAGCGATTGTTATAAACGAGAACGTTATAGATTCGATTTAACTGCTTGTCAGGGCTGGTCTATCGGGGTTTGTCAACCATAATTACGTTTAATTTATGTTTACGCAAATATATTCAGAGAGACTACAATAAATATTAGTTATGAATTGTTTTGAAACAAGAGAGTTTATTGTCGTATCAACAAAAGCCATTCGACCGAATTTAGAATCGGACTTTTCATTAACACTTGTTCATTTCATTTTACTAAGAATATACACGGGTCATTCGTATTAGTAAGAATTAGATCGCAAAATAATGTTTGCTACATTTTCACGCTAAAAATAAGTATAATTAAATTTAAGATTTTTCTACAACGCGTAACGGAAAGAGTATATCCAAGAATCTTATTATCCATAAAGGAACACGAATTCTTTGGTACTAGGCGAACAGATCACGAAAAACATTTTTCAAAAATAATATTAGTAAGTGACGTGAATAAATAATGACCCTCATTGGGCGGTGACACGATGGTTATGATTTAAATTCAATAAACTTGTAAGCAATAATTTGGTATGAATTTATGAGCAATTTATTTTGAGCTGAAACATTTATAGTGAGTCTATACTTTTCAATTTCAAATTCAAATGTTTATTGCATTTTCCATGTGTAACAAGAAGATGACATATTATAATAAGGCACAACATGAAACCCTGTTAGGGCACAGCAAATAAATAGTTAGTTACAATATAATATAAACTTATTACAATTAAAAGTATGATTATAAATGACTTACTTTCTACACATTATTATTTCATTTAATTAATTATACATTATTCATACTTGATGTAGTATTCACCTCTTTCGGATTCTTTTGCACATTGTATAAGTACAATTTTATATAAATAATAAAACACCAAATCACACAATTAATCTACAAAAATGTTGAACAATTACCTACATACGAACGAAAATAAATCATTCAAATAAACAAGTCTTACCTAACGAACGACGCAGAAGACAAATCAAATACAATATTGCCAGTCTTGATTAATCTATAAGTCAATTTACTTTGTAATTTGTCTGGGTTTAATTCCGTACATGCTCTACGAGTTTAAATCCAATCAAGTCAGGTAAGAAATACCCTGGAGGAATGAAGACGCTACGCCGGCGCCGTGGAAACTTATAATTGTTGAACATATACGTAATATGGGTAAAGGTTACATACCATCTTAATGCACTTTGAAGTTAATTAAGAACACCATTCATCATTTCAACAAGGTGACGTCATTTACGTGACCATTTAATAATTATTAGTTAAATTGCCAGATCTGACAGAATTGTTCATTCACATAATGTATGTAAATGTTGGGAATCGAACCTAAAACCTGTGACGTGGCAGGTAGGGTATCTCACCGACCGCGACCGCCCCATCTAGCTTGTCACTAAATCACTACGTTGGTACGCTGCGTTGGCTTGGGATGATTTATAGGTAAAAAAAAACTTATTAGTCCGTCAGTCAGATAATCAAAAAAAATTGGACACGTATTTTTTGCTTCACCATGCAAATCATTAAAAATTGACAAAGATAAGAGTCAATGTTCGGGGGTGGGGGCTCGTTACGTCACTTTAAGAGTAAAAAGTGTACCCTAACTTCACGTTACGCGGAATTTCAACACACGATATCTTCGTATCTTATTTATTAATTGACAAAATAAAAAATACGTGTCTAATATTTTTTGATAATATAATAAAAGACGGAGTAAATATTTTATTATTTTTAGTCATTTAGCCCATTGGTCGCGTGCAGTAGATACACCCCAGGCTCATAACTTTTTTAAATAGAATTTAGCGTGCTTGTCTTCTAGGTAGCTTCCTAAATGCGTAAGACATTGTTACTAGAAATTTCTTGCAAAATTAGCGTCTCAAGTCTACTTCAGACGGTCACATAGTTCGTGAAGAAACTTCATTCAATAACCCCAAGCACGCTTTGGGGCTACTCTCCCAAGTTTCCCGCAGTACTCGTCATTAAACATCAGGAGCAAAATATAACAAGAGAGGAAATTGAATTAATAAATGACCATGAAAATATCAATTGAAAGAACGTAGAACTTGATATTTTCGGTCCTTTTTACAGAAACCAATAAGTTTTATATTCCAATGTAAATTAATACCTTAGTATTTTTAATATAGACCGAACTCTGTTATTTTTTTTTATTTTTTGGTAAAACATAATAGTTTATGTCACAAAAGAAAAAACTTGAAAAAAAAGGGAATAATAATCATCTGTACTCGAAGCGGGGTCTTCTGATTTCCCACCTGAGCTATTATGACCTTGTAGATGGTGGCGAAAATCTTCGTATTCTAATGATATTGCAACAGTTTTTCATGGCCTGAAAACACGGATAAAACGACGTTTGTTAAAAATTAAACTTAGCTAGATTGATTTATCGCCCCTGAAACCCCCCACCTACAAAATTTCATGAAAATCGTTGGTGCCGTTTCCGAGATTCAGATTAGAATAATACAGATAAACTAGCTGTCTCGCGCGGTTTCACCCGCGTTCCCGCCATATAAAGTAGCCTATGTCAACCGCGGATAGTGTAGCTTCCCAACAGTGAAAGAATTTTTCAAATCGGTTCAGTAGATTCGGAGCCCCGGCAAACAAACAAACAAACAAACAATCAAATCTTTCCTCTTTATAATATTAGTTAGATAAATATAACGTAATTATTTATCATCTGCATGCCTTATTTCCAATTATTTGTCTTCGTCGCAATATACATCGTGTAACGGAAAGTGTATATCCATTATAGTTTACAGTAATCTACTTTTTTGATACTGGGCGCACAGATAACGAGAGAAAAAATTATATTAATATTGGCCAGTGACGCACAATGATACCTAATGACCCTCATTGAGCGGTGACATGTTGGTTATGATATTAATTCAATAAACTCCGAAGCAAAAAATTTTATGAATTTTTGAGTAATTTATTTTGATCTGAAACATTTTACAGAGAGTCCTGATGTAGTCTTCACCATAGATACACTATTTTTGTATGGGTACGCTTATTCCATTCGACTCTTCTATCCGTCATATCGGAATTTACTCCTATTTATAAAGCTAAAGGGGCAAATCTATAAGTGAGTATTTCATCCAACCCGAACTGATTTCTGCTTTATATGACGGTCGATATCGCCATCGCTCTGTTTGAGTGAACCGAGGTACCAGTAGTCGGAGCAGACTGGTACTAACAATTTATCAAGTGAAATAGGCGCAGAGAGTCCTGTGAAATCACAGTAGGCGACTACATATCAAGCTATACATTTCCAGTTTAAGCTGACCTTTCATTGTACGGAAATCCTATACAATGCGAGATCAGCTGATACTGGAAATGCATAACTTGATCTGTAGCCGTGTGTACATGTGTTCAGTTTTAGTTTAGTTGAAGACAACACTCCTTCAAAATCAACAGAACTATGCCATTTCAGCAGCTTGCTCTGGATATCGAATCTATTCTCACTGACCAAAACAATATCAAAATCAAACTTATTCAAAATGCCAATAGTTTTGATAATAGCTTAACTTTGAACAACTGGCGCATGGTCTGATTGTTTGTTCTATATTCTATGTTCACTGTACATAAACTATCTTTGATCCGATGGTACGCACGGCTGCAGACCAAGCTATACGGAAATTTTCTTTGTTTTATTCTATAATAGAAGAGATTCTTAGTAAACTTTTCAAATCCAAAAAGTCTATAGTAGTTTGTGGTGACTTCAATATTGATATTCTTGTTACTTCATCAGATAGAAACAATTTTATTTCTTTATTCAAATCATTTAATATGGATCTTTTGTTTTGTGAACCGACACGGGTAACAGCCACATCTTCAACATGCATTGACAACATTATTACAAATGGGAGTACTTTGGATAAGTTCTTAATTCCTGGTGTTCGCTCGGATCATTTGGCTCAAGTTGTTAGATTGCCCTCTCAAAGCCAAATATTATATGAAGTAAGTAGGGAATTTAGACCAACCACAAAGTACAAGTTAGAGAAATTTAATAGTCATTTAGAATTGAGTCTTGCTAATACCTATTTCGAATCTGATGATCCTAATCATAACTATGAAACATTGTTTACTGAGATTTGTAAAGGATTTAATAAATATTGCCCGATTAAATCTACTAAGGTAACTGATAAACTAAAATTCTGTGATTGGGCCACTAAAGGAATAAGATTGAGTAGAGAAAACATGTATGAACTCTATCGTAAAAAATCAAACACAACTAACGAAGAGTTTCATACATATGTTAGGAATTATTCAAAAATATTTAAATTAGTTTGTAATAGAGCAAAAGCCATTTTCATTGCCAAAAAAGTTAGTGATTCGACTAATAAAATTAAAACGGTGTGGAAAATTATAAACACGGAGACTGGTAAAAATAAAAAGGAAGAAGACACAATTAACCTTAAAATTAATGATAAGTTTATCTCCGATAAATTTGAAGTAGCGAGTGCTTTCGAATCTTTTTTTTCAACAATACCTACTGAAGCTACTAAGTATCTTGCATCTTCACCTAAGAAAGCCGAGTGTCTCCTTAAAGACAATTTCCCAAAACATATTCCCAATTTTTTATTTAAGTTTATTGATGCTAGTGAAATATTAGGAGCTTTCAAGTCTTTGAATATAAAAAATACAGAAGACTTATGGGGCTTATCAGTTAAAGTAATCCACTCAGTTATAACTAGTATAGCACCTATTTTAGCAGCTATTTTTAATCAATGTATTGTTCAGGGTTCTTTCCCCGATTTGATGAAACACAGTAAGATCATTCCTATATTTAAATCTGGGTGCAAAAATAATCCTTCTGATTATAGACCCATCTCTATACTTCCAGCGTTAAGCAAAATCTTTGAGAAAGTTATACTAAATCAATTGTTAACTCATTTCACCAAAAATCAGATTTTACATGATCATCAGTTTGGATTTACAAAAGGCCGGTCTACGACAGACGCTGGTGCTAAACTTTTAAAGCATATTTTTGAAGCCTGGGAGAATTCACAGGATGCGGTTGGCGTATTTTGTGATCTCTCCAAGGCATTTGATTGCGTAGATCACTACACACTAGTTTTAAAACTCCAACACTATGGAGTTCGTGGAGTGGCACTCGATCTTATATCATCTTATCTATCAGGTCGCCAACAAAAAGTAGGTATTAGCGGTACTACGTCCTCAGGGTCTTTAGTGAAAACGGGCGTACCGCAAGGATCATTTTTAGGCCCTTTTTTGTTTCTGGCATATATTAATGATCTGCCCTATATGGTAAATGAATTGTCGGATATAGTTTTATTTGCTGATGACACTTCTCTAATTTTTAAAGTCAATAGGAAAGATACAGACCTTACGCAGCTCAATGACACATTATCAGCTGTATCAAAATGGTTTGCCGCCAATAATCTTATGCTTAATTCCTGTAAAACTAAATGTATAAGGTTTTCTCTCCCTAATGTTGTTAAGAGTGACACTCATATCTTTGTCGATGGTAAAAGACTTGCACTAGTGGATAAGGCAGTTTTTCTCGGCGTTACATTAGACAGTAAAATACAATGGGGTCCTCATATAGAAAGATTAGCTAGTAAACTGAGTTCCGCCGCCTTCGCAGTTAGAAAAATTAGACAAATAACAGATGTGGCTACAGCCAGGTTGGTTTACTTTGCTTATTTCCATAGTTTAATGTCCTACAGTCTTCTGCTGTGGGGCTCAGCTGCAGACTTTGAAACTATATTTATTCTGCAGAAAAGTGCAATTCGCGCAATCTATTGTTTGGGTCCTCGCGAATCACTACGAAGTCGATTCAAGGAATTTAAAATTTTAACGTTACCGTCACAGTACATTTATGAAAATATTATGTTTGTCCGTAAAAACTTAAATTTATTTGAAATTAATAGTAGCCGCCATAACTTCAATACAAGAAATAAAGATAAAATTGTGACACCTAGATTCAGGTTATCTAGAGCTAATAAGTCTTTTCTCGGAAATTGCGTTCGATTCTATAATAAAATCCCACTCGAAGTAACTAAAATGTCTTATGATAAATTCAAAGATTTCATAAAGCAGAGGTTAATTGACAAAGCCTACTATAAGGCGGCTCATTACGTGGAAGACAAGAATATATGGTTGTAGTAGCTTCTCTCTGCACTTGCATCCCCCTGGCTAAGTGACAATTGTACGAATAAGCATAAAATAATAATGTATATATTGTATAAGTATTTGGAAAAAAGCTGTAATATTAAAAGATCTTCCACAAAAAAAAAAAAACCTTGCTGAGTTTCTTGCCGGAGTCTTCTCAGTTTAAGTGTATTCCGAACCGGTGGTAAATTCAACTGTATGTACATAACGTTCATAAGTGCCTTACTAGGGCCTAAACTGAATAAATGACTTTTTGATTTTGATTTTGATACATTTCCAATATAAGCTGACCTCTTTTTGTACGGAACTCCTATACAATGCGAGATCAGCTTATACTGGAAATGTATAGCTTGGTGTGTAGCCGTGTGTACGTGCCAGACGCCTACTATATAGATATTAAGCGGGGTAATACGGGATGAAATTGCAACATGAAACGCTCGAAAAACGCTCGGAATTGGTAATCAATTTGAAGATGGCTCTGAATATTGAAAAGGATTTTTCCTTACTCCAGGTCACCTCCAGGTTATTGAACCTTGTATAGGTACGTTTAGGCGTCTATGCATGAGGGAAATGGAAATGGAGAATGAATTTATTTTGGAAAAAACATACAAAAAAACGACTTGGAATAATGGATGGTTAGACCAAAGAATTTAAAACGTCCAGAAGGATAGTCGCCTCTATGGGAACACGAAATAAACAAGCCATAATTGACAGTATTTAAAAGTAATAAATAAATAAAATAGCCTTTAATCCAAACATACATCTTACAATTATGTGTTTATAGTTATATAAGTACATCAAATTTTAAATACTATGTTTTAATTTATGAATTTATTAATAATCAATATTTCTTACCTATACTTTATAACATTTATTTCATTTTTAGTTTCATTATTAGAAAATTAGAATTATAAATTACAAAAATTACAATTAAATATTAGTTCATGTGTTTTTGTTTGGTGCCCATTGTTGGGCGAAGGCCTCCTCCATGTTTTGCCAACATTCTCTTTCTTTCGCTACTCGAAACCACTTTCGGCCTGCCACCTGTACTATATCATCGTCCCACCTTTTCTTCTGTCGTCCACGTGTCCTATTTCCATCTCTCGGATACCAGTATAGTAGTTTCTCGGTCCATCGCCCATCTGATGTCCTGACAACGTGACCAGCCCACTTCCATTTAAGCTTGCATATTGTTTTTACTAAGTCAACTAATTTTGTAATGTTTCTTATTTTTGAGCTATTTACTTTGTCTTTTAGTTTCAGGCCTAACATTGATCTTTCCGCAGCTCTTTGGAATGTTCTAAGTTTCCGAGTAACTTCTTTTGTGACGGGCCAGCACTGACATCCGTAAGTTATGGAGGGGAGAATAGTGCTATCCATAAATTTTTTCTTAAGGTGAATAGGTATACTACTTTTGAACACATCTTTATACGACCAGTACTTTTTCCAAGCGGAGGCAATTCTTCTGTCAATGTCTTTCTCTAGTGCTCTTTCAAATGATATTATTTGCCCGAGGTATATATACTCCTTGACGTATTCGATATTTCCGCTTAATGTTCTGACTATTTTTTCTTCTGCATTTGTCATTAGTTTTGTCTTGTCGTTTTTTGTGTTTTTTCATATACATAATAATAATTACACCCAGACTCAGGACGTAGGCATTTTCATGTACACAAATGCATGTCCTGTGCGGGAATCGAACCCACGGTCAGTGGCGCGATAGGTGGTCTTAACCAACTGCACCAACTGGCCCGTCAAAACAAGAAAAGAAGTGAATTAAAACAAACTAAAAAAAGCAAACAAAATTAAAATTACAAAAAATTAAAAAAAACAAAAGAAAATGATAATGATGCAACGATAATAAGTTCAAATCTAGACAAAAGAATACTCAGGAGACCATTCTGGTTTCAATGTGTGAGAATGGACTCCCAATTCTACAGAATACTGTCCATTGTACAAGCGGTAGAACACACATAAGGAGGCAAAGTCTCTCCTCAGACTGAGGGGCTCTAAACCGTTTGTGAACTCGGGGTCATCGACAATTCTAGCGGCACGTCGCTGAACCGAGTCTAAAGGCCCAAGCTATTATCCAGGTGCCCCCACAGATGACAACAATACTCCTTTATACAACTAAGTCTGAAAACAAGCAAAGATTACCAACATAGTGGTAAATGGTTACGTACCCATATTTAAACTAGCAAAATACGGAGGATCACTCACGCGTTACTCACCCTTCCCCAATGAGCTCTGGCGACCTTACACGCAGGTACAAAGTTATTTGGCTGCGGTATTTTGTAGTGGAGATAATCGGTCAAGCTATTCTCTGAGTGAAAAACGCTATGCTCCCCTCAGACTATACAAACAATCGATGTGTTATAGCTTAGACAGTATAGCAATATCCGGCGTCCGGCGTGCGGCGCCGCGTGAAAGCCTTCCCGAGTCATTTCCGTAACACAGCTAATGGCCTGTTTCAGGTTTCAGCTGAAATACTACGTTTTTTACACATGACTGATTTTCTGCTCTTTGATGTATCTATATATGTATGGCTTCCGCTATTGATAATGAAAAATAAAATAAATTGATTTTAAAACAATATTTCGCTCAGTACCAGTTCAGTCTGCCTGCCATGAGCCTTTAATTAAGGCGAAACTCACGAGCCTTGGCCATCGAAAAAAGGTTGCTTGTCTATCGGTTTTCTACTGGATAATTTGGATAGTTTGCACAGTAATTGTTCTTCCCCATTCTTACACCGAACCATAAGACGCGCCGGAAAAAGTTTCATCAGTACGTTGTTGACATACCGAAAATACGGTTACAGCGTTTTGCATCCTCATTTATAATGCGAACAGCAAGGGAGTGGAAATTGCTTCCGGCGTCTGTGTTTCCTGACTCATACAATCTAGGGACTTTCAAGGCCAGAGTGAATAGGTTCCTTCTGGGCAAGCGTGTTCGTCCCTTATGGGCGGGTCAGTGGCCAAAAGCAAACACATTTAATAAAAAAAAATGGAGTACGATGTTCATGTATAGCCCAACAAACCTATCCAGGCCGGTGGCCTAAAAAGGAACTAACGACGCCAGTTTCAAATTTCAGTCTGCCTGCTATTCGCCATTGATTGTTTCCTCCATCATGCGATAACAGCGCCTCTCTCACCGGGCCAGACAAGTTTGTGGGACTATAGATATCTTTTTATGTCGAAAGGTATTCCGCAACTAGTGATTTTACACTGATTAAAAACAGTACCGACCTATCGCTGCGTCTAAAAGTTTAGTTTGTCCTTGAATTAGCCAATCAGAGCACATTGTCGGTTGTGGGCTTGTGGGTAATTGGCTGAATAAATTTATGTAGTATGCTTTGGTAGCTGCTTTTACAGCTGCTGCTGCGTGTAACTTTCCATGAGATTTTGAATAAACACAAACCTACTGACTTTATTAAAAACATTTCTCTTACATCACAAATCTGTGTCTTTGAATATTATAAAAAAGTCGCTATTTCAGTGCGTCAGTATATGGAGTTTTTTTTTTTTTTTTTTACTGTTTATAGGCCTGTGTTTGACCGCAATCTCACCATGGTAAGTGATGATGTGGCTGAAGGTGGTAAGCACACAAAGCCTAGAAGGAACTGGCTCTCAAGTGCAGCTATCGGAACACACCGAAAGGTGCTTGGCGACAGATTTTCAACTTGAGGATGGTAGCCAGCCAGGCGGGTACTACAAAGTACCCTACCACCGTGCTATGGTTTCCTAACGATGTTTTTCCTTCACCGAAAGCTCAAGCTCATTGTAGGATTCGAACCCGGGACCTTCGTCTCGGTATCCGACGTCATTACCACTGAGATCATCGCCTTAAAATAAACACTTAATTTAAACAAATTATAAATAGATAAATATCTTAGGATATTCCACAGTTATCTGATCCCAAACTAAGCAGAGCTACTGTGGAAACCAGATAACTGATATACTATTTTTTTATTTGTAAATACATACTTATAACACAATTACACCCAGACTCAGGACATGCAGACATAATCGTGCACATAAATGCATTTCCTGGGTGGGAATCGAAACCACGACCTGCAACGTGAAAGGCGTTACCAACCATCCAACTAGCCCGTCAAAGCAATACAGTTTGATGTAGTTTTGAGATGCAGAGAAGGTTACGTATACTGGGTGTAACAAAAAGGGTATATACGTCCGAAGGGAAGACTACATCAGGTACAGATTCTCTATAAAAAGTTTCAGCTCAATATAAATTACTCAAAAATTGATACCAAATATTTGCTTCCAAGTTTATTGAATTAAAATCATAACCAACATGTCACCGCTCAATGAAGGTGATTATGATTTTGCATCACTTGCTAATAAATTAATATTACTGTAAAATTTTCTCTTCCGCGATCTATGCGCCTAGTACCAAAAAAGTGGATTACTGTAAAGGATATACACTTTCCGTTACACCAAGTATACTGCATACCTCGAGCGAAGCCGAAGCGGTTTGTTAGTGCAATTAATAAAACCTAATATACTTTGCCCCTTATTCATAATAAAGTTATCAAACGTTCATTAGCTAAAATTCCGAAGTCTTTATCTGACAGGTAACATTTGGTGATCGAAAGAGTGAGACGGGGCACACTATTACACTGATTTAGTTTTAAAGCGATTATGAATAAATATATAGGTGAGATAAAATAGGACCCTGTAATTCACGACGCGACAGAATTTTAATTAAGTTACCGGCAAAACCGACGGGTTACCACAAAACGTGATTCATGTTCCTACATGTAATTAGGTGTTGCATAATCTATGTCTGGAATTAACCCTTGTTTATTAATTAACGAAAACAAGCAAATTTAATTTTGTTTTGTGCACGTAGACTGCTTTCGTAGACACTTCGTAGCTGCTACGAATTTGCAGCACTGTTCGCATTACGAACGTTTGAAAAGTTATCAAATAATTGTGTTAGAATTTTACATAGTATTAACTATTATACATATACAAGGCCTGGATTGTAGACCAAGGAATGTAAACATATCTGTTTATTCTATCTATCCTGCTAAATTGTAAACACGAATGTTTGTATGTGCGCATTCTAGTTATCACTCAGATTTGTAACAGCTTAATAGATTGGATGAAATATTGCCCACAGATAGATATCCTTAACAAACAAAAACCCAGCTACCCCACATGACGCATTGCACTCTTTGAATTGATCTCATAGTTCATCATACAATTCGCAAATTGATCCAGCATTCCAAACCAATATCAACGCAATATCAGAACAAAATGACGCCCATAAAACTGATTTATCGTTGTAGACTGTAAAAATGACAAATGAGATTTATTTATTTATACACCTTATGTAAACGTGATAAAAGTACTTTTCATTGAACCCATATAATAAAACATACTCATGATTATTCAAGCAATAAAACCTTATTTACGATGAGCCATAAATTAAGCGGATTACGTAACTGATACGGAAAAGGCGCTTACGCTAAACGCTTCTAATTAGATCCTTTCTTTTCATACGTACAGTAAGCTAAGTATAATTAAATTATAATTAATGAACTGTAATATTTATTTCATAGTAGTCGCTTCCTAATCAAAATTTCAGTAGAATTTCAGCTCAGTAGTAACAGAAAGAGTGTTAGTATTGATAATAAATTATTTAAAAAAAAAACCAAAAAAACCCGACTGCGTAAACGAGAAAAATAACTGAAAAGAGAAAAACAAGCTCTTTAATCTATAGAATTTTGAAAATAACTTGAATTTTATAAGGTATTGCGGGGATAAACAAATAGCCGGGTCCAGTCGGGTAAAAAGGGAAAAAAGCTTTAACAAATATACAAATAAAGAAAATAATTGAATGTAGCGCTCACTCTTGCTCGCTCTGGGCAAGTAATGAATCTATTTTGTTTTGAAAAGAGTACTTTGTGTTTTTTTGCGGAAGAAGTATTATCGAAGCAAAAGTAACTTTCTGAACCGTGCGTAAGGCCTATTAAATTCACACGTCTACTTACAGTCTCCCACATTCTCTTATAACTTGAACCAACATAATCGCTATTCTCATAGCCCTAAAACAATAAGCGCGGTTTCTACATAACAAAACAAATAAATAAATAATGAATCGTATAAAATAACTGTACTTTTTTACCAAAGTGGAACAACAATGAGGGAACAGCAGTCATCTTCAATTGTGCCGATTTATTGTGAAATGCTTCAAATACACGTGTTCGTTCTGTACTTGCCACTGACATGATTCAAAATTGATTGTCAACAGGCCTCTATCCTGAGGTTGTTTTACCCGTACTCCAGAGTGATCTAATGTTTTACCGAGATAACCCTGTGTTATACTCTAGTGAGTATATGTCGCAGCCGTTCAATTAACAACCTAGCCTTTTCACTAAACGGGGGTTCAACTAGCGGCCTGAATAATATTCAGCCGTAGCGTCGCGTCTTATGCATCATTTAATAAACTGGCTGGCTGATGCTTAGGCCATTCATACAATAGGGATTTGCTTAGCGATATGTGCATATCAATTGTGTAGGGTGTCCACTGCTACCTCCCACTTGGACACAAACACATGGTTTGGTTTCCCATGAGAAATTACTTATATACCTAATTATTGTTTTATTGCAACCTTCCGAACCGTGCATTAGTGCATTAGAGTTTGACTATTCATAAGTGCCTGTGAAGGCCTATTTGAATGAATAAATTATTTCATTTCATTTCATTGTCCTAAAAAAAATACAGCTTTTCTTACAAAAGGTACATGTCTCGTCGGCAAAAATGTATGAAGAGCTGTAATTTTTTTTTCGATTTCAGAATTGGTCCCATAGTAAAAGTTTATCGTATTTATGAGTACTTTAAGTGGTTTCATTTAATGTCGTATTGTCGTATCCACCCCGTATACAATTACACCCAGACTCAGGATATACAGACATGTTCATGCACACACCGCGACCTGCGGCACGATAGGTGGAATCTTAAGACGGGAGTCGGGCTGCGATTATTCCATACAAATATATTCCCCTGTTTTCTTCCTGAATAATGCCTCTAGAGTCATAATTTTTTTTCATATAATCAAGTTCTACTTTGGACACGTCCCTGTTACTTTCTTTTTTTCAGCAACTAATTATTAAAGAAATTATGGCCCTCCAAAAATTACAATAAATGCCCTATTTTTCCGCCGTGATTAAAAGGACTACCATACAAATTCGAAAAGATTTTAACATAAAAGAAAGTAAGAGGGACCTAGATACACCCTTACTTAAAATTTTAATGTAAAAATAATGTAATCGGCTCAGTTTTCGAAGAGGAAAATGGGGAAAACGAAACGTCGATTTCGTCAATTTTTTTGTGAATAAATCGGTCTGAGCTGCAGATGTCCCTATCGCATATAGCGCATAGTAAAGCGGTATTGCGATGGCAATAGTATCTTCAAATACCTACTTTTCTAATTCTTCGCAGCTAGGAACCCCTCTTAACCAACCGCGCCAACTGGTCCGTCGACATACCTAGTACATACATAATTAAATGAATATCAATGAAGGTCTAATTAATTAGACACAAATACAACGTAGATGCATTCCCTTTGTCCCCTGTAATATCAAATCAAAGCCGGCTGAATATTAACGAGCCCACGGCTCGGCTGGTGCGAGTAATGTTTAGCACCTCGGAATTAATGCTTGTTCCTCACACCTGTATGTATGGTATACATTGTAGGTGTAGTCTATTGGTAGATTCAACTGTATATACCGGCTTAACGTTAATAAGTGCCTTAAATACCAGGGGCTAAACTGAATGACTTTTTGAATGCTTTTTGATTTGATTTCGGTGTTGACTGGTTTATGATATTATGGCGCGCAGTAAAGAACGAAAAATATACATATTCTTGCTATATTTTTATTGAAATGGCTTGACATTTGATTTGGCATTCAAAATTGCCAGTTAAGGCTGTGTAAAAATACCTTGCCGAGTACCGGTACTTCTCAGCTTAATGGTTGACGTTCGAAGAGATGTAACGTTGATGTGATGTGTTAAGGCGATGATAGCTCAGTGGTAGTGACGTCGGATACCGAGATGAAGGTCCCGGGTTCGAATCCTACAATGAGCTTGAGCTTTCGGTGAAGGAAAACATCGCGAGGAAACCATAGCACGGTGGTAGGGTACTTTGTAGTGCCCGCCTGGCTGGCTACCACCCTCAAGTTGAAAATCTGTCGCCAAGCACCTTTCGGTGTGTTCCGATAGCTGCACTTGAGAGCCAGTTCCTTCTAGGCTTTGTGTGCTTACCACCTTCGGCTGCATCATCACTTATCATGGAGAGATTGCGGTCAAACACAGGCCTATAAACAATAAAAAAAAAGAAAAAAAAAACTTCAGTAGTATCATCCTATGAGTGCTCCTGTACATAGTAGTCAATATATAACTTTGTAGTACCTACCAGCCTACCTGGAAGGAGATGAAGATCTGCCTAATTTGAAACGGCTAATCTGCCCCTGGATTTTGCCATATTTTTATTTAGGTTTGTTCGTTTGAGCCCCCTTGTGTTGGGGATTTCTTCGCATATTAATCGGATTTCTTTCCACATCTGCTTCAACCTTCAGCTAGCCTATATAGGGTTAGTAGGTTAATAGTATTCAGCACTCGCCCCCGACTGGGGATTGAATGCAGAACACACATCTCTCCGGGTGTAACTTGCGGCACCGTGGGGACCTGTTTGGTTCAAGTTTTCCAACGATTCTCATGGGCCCCATCAAAGCTCTTGGTATTTTGATTTTTCCTTTATTTATTATATTTGCCGTTTTTTTAAATATAGTCGGTAGTAAATAAGCATACGACCCTGATGCTGCCTACCCGGTGGGAAGCGGTTTGCGTAGCCTATCACCAGGGAACAATCACGAGGTGGTTATCACCTCGTGATTGTTCCCGTTCTCGAAAAATCTCATCACACCCACATCCAAAAGAATCTTTGTTTACATTAATTTTATTTGACACAATCAAGGCTAGCGACTTCCCTCTTTACTTAAACAAGTAGATAAACAGCTCAATTCCAGTACATTTAATTGTCAAACACAAGCTAATAACTCCGTCATCCCCCGGACAAAGTTATTGCGGGCGGAACATGCCAGTTCCGGGGCAGCGCGGGGCGAGCGCGATAACTTTGTAACGTCGTAAAAGCTTTTAACACGACCCGGACAGTGCGTTTTATGTGTTTGTTGCGGTTTTAATGAAATACGTAACTAGTACATACACGTGGTTGCGCCCGAGTAGATTTTATCACTGCTTTGATACACTAATACCCATTTTTACCGACTAATGCCTAACTTTGAAAACTCCTAACAAAATTGCTAAATTTTGAGTAGTTAATATCTCTTAAAAAATACAAAATACTTTATTGTTAACATTACCCTGAAGGCACAGTGCAATGTGATATGACTTGAACTGTTCCTCAAATAACGTTCTAGGTAACTGTGAAACTGGCATTCGTATTCATGCAGTGGTTCATGAGTTATAATAACAATAAGTGACAGACAGAGTGAGAGACACGTTTTATAATATTGTATGAGGACAAGGAAAGATTCTACATTTCATATTCATATTTCGTAATCAGGGTAAGAATTTTCCCATTAGTGAGCACATTTCGCGGAATTACTCTCCGCTTTATAACTAAAGCGGAAGTAAAGAAATAAAGCTTTTAAGGCGATGACAGCTCGGTAGTGAGTGACGTTGAATGTCGAGACAAAGGTTCGAATTCTTCAATTAGCTGGAGCTTTCGTTGAAGGAAAACATCGTGAGGAAACCAGCACGGGTGGTAGGGTAGTTTGTAGTACCCACCTGGTTGCCTACCAACCTCAAGTTGAGAATATGTTGCCAAGCTGCGCTTGAGAGCCAGTTAGGGCCAATTAACATTGTTTAAAAAAATTGTTTAAAACAAGATGTAAAAAAATTGCATTAGAATTTGTTTCATTCTGTAATAAAGTCAAGATATTTAGGTCTTGAGTGGATCTCGTAAATGAATTTAAAACAGCAATATAAACCTCAACATACCTTCGATTCATAATAATATCTTAGGTAAAATATAAAGGCATATTTTTCACGAGAAAAATTAAAACGCAAATGCCGTGTTACGTGCACAATCTGTACCTGTCAAATGTCACACACAATTACCTACAGCTATTGACAGGCGAATATTAAATCCACTATGACGAGGGTAGATCAAAAATAGATTATGTATAAAGGTTATAAACCAGTGTCGTTTGGTATCTCATGAATAAGGGTAATATTTTACTTCTTTATGTATTTTTGGACCTGTATTACCGTCGAACCGTAGGAACCGTACCGTAGGAACGTCAAATCCCCAGAAGTAGGTCATAGGCCCTGATTCTGTTGTTTACAACTAAACTAATTAACCGACTTCAAAAAGGAGGAGTTTATCAATTCAGATGTTTGTATTTTTTTTTTATGTATGTTCTGGCGTAACTCCGTCATATATAAACGGATTTGCAAAATTATTTTTTTGTTCGAAAGGGGATTATTCCGAAATGGTCCCATATAAATTTCATATAAATGAAACTAAAAATTCGAAAATAAATTAACTTTTTAACAAAAAAAATAAACCGCCTTCAAAGTACACTAAAAAGTATAAAATAACTCTTATCTGACACTGTTCATCTCATCACTGACATCAGCAAAATCGCATGACGTGTTCTATAGAAAATATTTCGCTGACTTCAAAACAGTGTCAGATAAGAGTTATTTTATACTTTTTAGTGTACTTTGAAGGCGGTTTATTTTTTTGTTTAAAAGTTAATTTATTTTAGTCTCACTATGTCTCTTTCTAGCAAAGATCATAAGAAAAGGATGTAAGAAATTTAGTCCAGTCAAATTAGTTCAATGCTTGTTTTCAATATAATTTTAATCGCCATCTATCGCGGTGACGTCTAAATACCCGCAAATGAAGACGGCAAAGGCTAACTTGACAGGTTTAAATACGTTCTATCCTTTTTCAATAATGTTTATAAGAAAGAGATGTGATGTGACTAAAATTAGTTTAGTGCGATTTACAACAGAATCGGCACCATTGATTCACATTTTTCAATGAGCTCAAGCTTAGTTGAAAGCATCTTTAGGAAATAATAGCATTTTGTAGTAGGGCCCTACTATGGTGACACTAAATAAATAAATATCCTGGGACATTTTTACTCACTGTTATCTGATCCCAAATTAAGCAAAGTACTATGGAATATCTACAAATAACTGATATACTACACAGACTCAGGACATGCAGACATTTTCATGCACAAAAATGTATATCCTGAGTGGGAAATTGGAAATCGACCCCGCGACCGATGGCGCGATAGGTAGAATCGTAACCAACTACGTCAACCGGCCCGTGTTGATTATAAGAGGCTTATGAGGACGTATTAAGTCATTATTTACATTATTCTTTCTACACGAGCGGTCTGTGGTTCAACTATATTCAGAGGGCCTACAATGCCTTGCGAGTCCAGTATAATAATGCTTTCAGGGTGTTGTTGCGGCTACCACGGTACTGTAGTGCGTCAGGGATGTTTGCCGAAGCGCGTACTGATGACTTTTATGCGATCAGACGCAAGAGGGTGGCATCACTGATGCGCAGGCAGGACACTCGGTAGTGGCAACAACATACTGAAAGTGATATCAGATAAACTTGACTGCCCTTTTGGGTATTAGTAGCGATTGGAGCAGTCAAGTAGCTAATCTTGTCTTCTTTTTATTTTATATTTGTGTTGTAGTTTTAGGTTTATTTTGTTGTGTAATGTGTCTTCTTTATTTTAATTGTAATGTTTTTAATTAATTGTGTGTATATGGATTTATATCTGAAATAAATGTATTATTATTATTATTTATCAGTAATTTTATTATTAAGGTAAATAATACATCGATCTTACAAACAATATAAATAACATAGTGAACTAAAAAGCAAATGTAAAATAACAAGGATAGAAAAGAAAAATAAAAACCAAGTAAACAAAATTTGAGTTAATTTACAAATACATATTACTAGGATATCCTAACGCCCTCAAGCCCATCACAGACGTAGCTATAATATATATTAATATGCCGAGCTATAATATAAATTACAGTACAAGTTGGCGAAGAAACAGAAATATATATTATAGCTGCGTGTGCGGTCACTCGAAGATTAGTATTGAAAATATATAGTAATATGCCTTGCTATGATTTATATTAATATATATTATAGCTACGTCTGTGATGGGCTTTACCCGAAGAGCGGTAAGTACAGTTTTATCCCAGGTATGGTAGTGTGTGAGTGTGGTGTGAGTGGGTGTGTGTGGGTAGTGTGTGTTTGCATGTGGAGGATGTGCGTGTGTGTGTGTGTATGTATAAAGGCGGGGTGGCTGTGAATTTCTATTTTAAGATTATTAAGAACTCTGTTTGGTCACAGTTTAACGTTGATAGGTGACAGTAAGATGATATGACTTACTCAATTTAAGTCTTATTCATTCTATAATTATCAACACAAAGACACATTCGTATACAATCTTAAAATAAACACCTAAAAACGACACCTTATTTTATTAAATTCAGCAAATAGCGTCACGGCGCGGCTATCGTCGAAGAAATTTTAGCGATAAAGATGTGATAAAGACCAAGATTAATATAAGTGATCGTCGTTATCGTCCTACTTCTCAACTAACTCCCTGCCGGGAAGCTAAGGGCGTAGATAATACATAATAAGATACCTAAATGCCTTGAACAGAGCGGCAGCGTTGTGTAATATAATAGCCGTTTAAAAGCGCTTAAATAGTTGTAAAAACTTTCCGAGTTGAAAGTAAATAGAGGTTAAAGAATCCCTTTGTAATTTAAGCGTTATGTAAAGGTTACATGGATATTGTCAGTATGGAGTCAGTATGGAGTCAGTATATATAGCATGGGGTTCTTCAAAATGGGTGTGAAGAAATTTCTGCAGAGTCGGCAACACTGTATATAAAACTATAGTTTTCACAAAGCATTTTCACTTGTTGTATTCCTTAGACATCTAATCCCTTCTTGGGATAAAAAGTTTCCTATATTATATGGTTTTTGCATCTACCTGTAGCCCGATTCTCGTAATATGAAAAAATCCAAAAGTCTTTAGAATTTCAATCCGAACGATAACTCAATAGGATTGAAACTCAACGACAAGCAAGCAATTACCTAACTACTCATGTGGGCAAAAAAAATATTGCTATATTAATCCTAATTTATTTACCATATAACCATTATTTGAGAAAAAGAAATTTTAAATCGTTACTTTTTCGATTAACGAGTTCGATTTAATTACCGGAATACGCTTGCAACGATACGTTACTCGAACTTCGATAGGATCGTTCTTCAACCGTGCATAATGTGTTACGAGAATACGAAAAGCAGTTTCGATTGCAATTCAATTACAAAATCGTTTAGAAGTCGTTGACGATTTGTTACGAGAATCAGGCTACTGCATGTAAAAATTTAATAAGGAGCTGTCCTACTATTGTGCTTGCACCAAACGATGTGCTCGGCTATATTAGCTGCGTGTCGCGTGGGCCCATGTTTTAAATACGTGTATTGTTGTATCGTTTCCACTGAAAGCATATATTACACTTATATTCGTGGATACCACGGCCACGCTACATGGATGCATCTCAGTCAAGCTACGCATCCGTGTCGCATGCACAGCACGCCACGCGTGTAGCAATTAGTTCAGCGACCACGTAGCGTATTCGTGGTCTGCAATGAAGCTAAGTCAACGTGCATAGCGTGACCGGGCGCAGTGGGACAGCGCCTTTACGATTGGTTGTGACAATTGCAATAAGAAACCAAAAGGTAACCAAACTTATCACTATCGCATGTATAATATTAGTTATGCGTAGTTTATTATAAACTCTGTGATATTAGTAATTAGGACTATATTATAATACCTACACCTTATTGCGAGCTAAAATAAATAAAGACATTAAACTTTGCATACGCCCATCTGATCTGAAACCGAGAATATATCTGGTTTCAATAATAATATCCCTGATCTTTATGGTGTAAAAATAAATATTCCTATTTTTCAAAGTAAAGCGATTAATCGTCCTTGCTCAATAGTCCCAAGGGTATCAGGATCTGACATTTGAAGTGACCTTGTTTTTCAATAAAATCTCGCTGAAAATATTGAGTGTTTTAGGAAAGTGGATTACAACGTGTGGGAGGGACTCGACTACAAAAGGAGCGGTATGTATGTGTTCACGACTACACTCTTTAACATGCCTCTATCGTCCCTCGACCCGCACATAACACATTATGCTATGTATGCCTGCCCACTCCAATGTAAATAAAGATCTTATAATTATATTATATACCTACTTTACATAAGCTAAGTTTAGAATAAGAAATTTTATGTTGTTTACTTTAAGGTTTTAGGCTATTGTTTATGTACTAGGATGATTTATTGTTTATTATTTTATAATTATTGATAGTTTTACATTGTTTTTTTGTATTAGATATAAGCATTTTTAAATAAAGAATTTTGATAGGGCTCTCGCACGGTATTGCCACTTTTCAACATTGATCCGTTGCCATAGCAACCGATTGCATCTTGCTAATAATAATAATATTGCACTGTAATCATTTACAAATCTGACATAGGCATGCGCAAAGATTAAAATTACAATATAAACAGCGCAGTCAGGCCCATACGGCACTCATTTCTCTACGCACTCTCCTTACATGAACAAGTCAGAAAGAGGCAATACTGCAGTACAAGTTTCAAGATTATTTAACCGCACAAATCGAGTTTCATTTCAAGCTGCTCGTACCCGTCCAGACCTATACTCCTGGTAGGGTTCGTCAACAGTATGTAATTTTTTTAAAGGGTCACCCAGTCAATTTTAATAATGATGGATGTTAGAACCAAATAAATCTGATTATGCTTTTGTTTATGAAATTCGCTATACTTTAACAATAAAATATAGTATATGCTATAGTATTCTACCCCACTGTGCAGCATAGTGTTCTTCAAGAAGGGGTTTTTGCAGGGTTGGTAACGCTTGAGGAATATCGGTTTCGGTGATATCCCTCAATGAAACTATAAAAAAGGATAACTGGTTTTGACATTTCGTTTCTGATGTTGTAGATGACAAGAATGCATTTGAATGAATTGTTCGCTTCGCAGGCTCAAAATCAAAATCAAAATCAAAATCAAAAAGTCATTTATTCAGTTTAGGCCTTAGTAAGGCACTTATGAACGTTATGTACATACAGTTGAATTTACCACCGGTTCGGAATTAGGGAATGCAAAACCGTGGCAAAATGAAAACCGGTTTTTATTTCGGTTATGAGAGGAAAAAACCGGTTAACCGGTTTTAAACCGGTTTTTTTTAATGTTCGCTCGTTTTTTTTTTCACGTTATTTCTATAGCTCGAATTATAGATAATAACCGTGCCTAAGATTTAAAAATCGCAAACTGAGGAATTATTGTCAGTTAAAGTTAATGAAGTGGGTATAAAAGAAACATCAAAGACACCATCACCATCTGCCTGTCCTGTTCCCTATGATTTGGGATCGGCGCAATATGTACGCTTCTTCTATCCGTTATACCAACATTCACTCGTTTCTTACCAATATCATCTTTCACACAATCAATCCATCTCTTTTTCATAAAATTTATGGAAATAATCGTTTATTTAACTCTGTAGATCAGATACTCGTTTATATAGACTACACGGTTCGTTGCTTTTGATTTTATTTTAAATGAATGAGATCATAAAAACATATAACTTTTGCTTGATTTTTAATTGCTATGAGATATTATGACTATGTTAAAAAATTGATCAGTATTAAAGAAGTAATTATTTAAACATTTATTAAATTATGTTTCGTAAGTTATAATATTAATTTCACACGTAATATACATGGCATATTGTAGCGGCACAGCAACTTGCGTGTACACTTAAACGTGCTTATTATTATACGAATGTTTCCTTAGATAAAAAAAAAATACCCAGTTTTTGCTGTCGTGCAGACGGGTAAAAAATAACACCAATCAGTCAGCTTGCTGTCTGGCAGATACATAAGAGCCTTCGTTGACAGTAGTTGCCTCGAAAGCATGACATTAATGCTGGCGTCCCGAAAGGCTCTGAATTATCCCCAACACTATTCCTCCAGCATATTAATGATATACTCTCTATTGCCAGCGTTCATTGCTATGCAGATGAAATTACATGGGACGCTCATTACACGAACCGTGCAAATATCTCACGTTCTATATTGGAGAAAAGGCGCGAAGGACTTGTCTTAAATCGAGAGTACACAAACTAGTGACTCCGATTAGGATCGACTAAACCTAGTCTATTTCAACCCCACTAAATCACACGCAAGCCTGCGCATTCACCGTTGAGAGAAGTCCATTTGCTGTGGCTCCTCATTTCTAGAACATGTCCCTCAACATCACGAAAAGCATTGGGATCCTTCACGTTAATATTTGTAGCGACGTTCTGTTCCAAAGTCATCTACAAGATATCCAAAAAACTCGGTGTGATTAATAGAGCGAAGCAGTACTTCTTATCGAGACAAAGACTGCAACTATATAAGTCGCAAGTCTGGCCCAAATGAAGTAATGCTGTCTTCTGTGGGCACCTGGATACCAGCTTGGGTATTTAGACTCAGTTCAGCGACGTGCCGTTAGAATTGTCGATGATCCCGAGCTCACAAGTGTTTTAAAGCCCCTTAGTCTGAGGAGAGACTGCCTTCTTATGTGTGTTCAACCGCTTTTCCAACAGTGTTCTGAAGGTTTGATTGACCTGATGCCCAGTTACCTTGATCCATCGTAGTCACCGATGGGGAGTCCATCCTCACACATTGGAACCAAAATGTTCTCATACTGTGCGGTTTCAAAGAAGCTTCCTATCGTGGATGCTTAGGCTGTGGAATGAGCTCCCCGCTTCAAAAAGGTTGAGGGTAACGTGCGAGTGATAACCGTTATGTTACAAGAATCCATAGGCTAGAGTAACTGGTTATCATCAGGCGGGCCGTACGCTTGTTTGCTGCCTAAGTATTGTAAAAAAATGTTTTACATGTTTTATATCTATCATAAAAACAATCATTATTTTAAGTTATTTTCTTACCAGCTCAACAAACTACACATCAACACACTTTAGTTCATCACAAAAATACTCACTGCATTGCACTCAGTTTACAAAACGGCGGCAAATCTTCCTTTTTTAGTTTTTCCAAACATTGAAAGAAAAACCGAAAAAAATCGAAAAACCGGTTTTGGTGTTATGTGAAACCGGTTTTTTTGTTGGTCAAAACCGTACCGAATAACCGGTTTTTCGATTTTCGGTGAAACCGGTTTGCATTCCCTATTCGGAATACACTTAAACTGAGAAGACTCCGGCAAGAAACTCAGCAAGGTTTTTTTTTTTTGTGGAAGATCTTTTAATTTAATATTACAGCTTTTTTCCAAATACTTATACAATATATACATTATTATTTTATGCTTATTCGTACAATTGTCACTTAGCCAGGGGGATGCAAGTGCAGAGAGAAGCTACTACAACCATATATTCTTGTCATCCACGTAATGAGCCACCTTATAGTAGGCTTTGTCAATTAACCTCTGCTTTATGAAATCTTTGAATTTATCATAAGACATTTTAGTTACTTCGAGTGGGATTTTATTATAGAATCGAACGCAATTTCCGAGAAAAGACTTATTAGCTTTAGATAACCTGAATCTAGGTGTCACAATTTTATCTTTATTTCTTGTATTGAAGTTATGGCGGCTACTATTAATTTCAAATAAATTTAAGTTTTTACGGACAAACATAATATTTTCATAAATGTACTGTGACGGTAACGTTAAAATTTTAAATTCCTTGAATCGACTTCGTAGTGATTCGCGAGGACCCAAACAATAGATTGCGCGAATTGCACTTTTCTGCAGAATAAATATAGTTTCAAAGTCTGCAGCTGAGCCCCACAGCAGAAGACTGTAGGACATTAAACTATGGAAATAAGCAAAGTAAACCAACCTGGCTGTAGCCACATCTGTTATTTGTCTAATTTTTCTAACTGCGAAGGCGGCGGAACTCAGTTTACTAGCTAATCTTTCTATATGAGGACCCCATTGTATTTTACTGTCTAATGTAACGCCGAGAAAAATTGCCTTATCCACTAGTGCAAGTCTTTTACCATCGACAAAGATATGAGTGTCACTCTTAACAACATTAGGGAGAGAAAACCTTATACATTTAGTTTTACAGGAATTAAGCATAAGATTATTGGCGGCAAACCATTTTGATACAGCTGATAAGGTGTCATTGAGCTGCGTAAGGTCTGTATCTTTTCTATTGACCTTAAAAATTAGAGAAGTGTCATCTGCAAATAAAACTATATCCGACAATTCATTTACCATATAGGGCAGATCATTTATATATGCCAGAAACAAAAAGGGGCCTAAAATTGATGGCTATTGTTATATATATTGTAATTGTAATACTTCTATTTACATATTTAAAAAAAGACTTGCTGAGTTTCTTGCCGGAGTCTTCTCAGTTCAAGATGTATTTGGAACCGGTGTAGAGCCTTCATAAGTGCCTTATCAGGGCCTAAATTGAATAAATGCTTTTTTTGAATTTGACAATAGACAAAGCCCACTATGGTGGCTCATTACGTGGAAGACAAGAATGTATGATTGTAGTAGCTTCTCTCTGCACTTGCATCCCCCTGGATAAGTGAAAAATGAATAAGCATAATTAATATAGGTATATTGTGTGTATTTGGAACAAAAGCTGTAATTAACATTAACAAATTAAAACAATCTTAACGTTCATAAGTGCCTTACCAGGGCCTAAACTGAATACATGACTTTTTGACTTTGATTTGATTTTGTTTGTAAAGCGAATCGATCAATTAACCGAAAGAGCGCAATGACGTTAATTTTGACTGAAATCTATGCGCTCTAATTGGCCAAATTCAAAATCAGTGCAAATGCACTGACTAGTTACGGTATTGGATTGCTCGGTTACTACTCTAAAGGTATATTTCCTCGATGGTCAAGCGTCTATAGCTTACGGTAATCGTTTACCATCAGGCGTATGTACATTATACTTATATTTATAACTTTGCCTAAACATAAATACTACATTATAACTTCTATAACATTCTCAGCTCCTAAACAGCGCTATAGTAGCACGTTCCGGAAGTGGATGAGTCAGCTGCACCCCACTTCTACCACTTAGCACCCCAATGTTCCCCCCACGCCCCCCTAAGAAGCGCATAGTAAAGCGTTGTAAATTAACTGTTATGTTAAGACATGTTATGACATGTTTTGTGTAGATAACAGCCTTAGCTTCAGAAACAGATTTCTGGTTTTAATGCGCGGGAGATTAGGTGTTTTGTTGCGGTATCATATAAGTAGAACATTAGTAGCTATAGTTTCCCCCTGTGGAACCGTGTTTCCATGGGATCTTATCTTTATTTGGGATAACAAATAAACTTTGTTTCATATCAGGATATGATATATTATTTTCTATTTATATGCCAAGTGCTATCCAACCATTTATGAGTCACAAAAACATCGAAACTTTCACGTTAACCGTGTTAAATAGTATTACTCTTGTCTTTGAATTGTGACACTGCTTTACTGTTGAGTAGTGTGTAGGTGCTATATTGAATTAAAACTCACAAAAAGCACTTTAGCAATTCCAAACGTCAGGAAAGAAACTCTTTATAGTCCGTCATCATCATCATCATCATCATCAGCCTATAATGTCCCACTGCTGAGCACAGGCCTCCTTTCACAAATGAAGGTGAAAGGGAATGGGCAATACTCCACCACGCGTGCCCACTGCGGATCGGTGGAGGTAGGCTAGTGGTCAACCTACTGTTGGAATTTTTCAAGCCGCCTAGGAGGCATCCAACTAGCTTAACGACTATCATTCATCGAATTAAGTGATAACCGGGACTAACGGCTTTACGTGCCTTCCGAAGCACGGAAACGCTCGATTTGAAATACCACTAGGCGGTCACCCATCCAGGTACCGACCACGACAGGCGTAGCTTAACTTTGCCGATCGATTAAGAACGGCTAATCATGCTACACCACGAGCGCTTCCTATATATATTTATAGTCCGTATAGATCGTCTATTTTGCGTCGAGATTAAAACAATTGAATTTAGAATTCGATTAACATAATCTATGCTTGAAACTTGACGCGCTACTGTCCACGTAGCGTCGCGTATGAAACGCACGCTTTCGTCATTTTCCATTTACGGTATCGCATTTGCGTAGCACTAACAATCGTCATGCAGTAGCGGCAACGCAGTAATGTCATCGGCGTATGGCAAGACATATAGATATATGAAGCCAATACCTCAGAGTATATAAATACTACGCAATACATTCTACTCTACGACGTTTTGTCGTCTTCTAATAAATGTGTATGTGTAAAACTGAATCATATGTAACTTGCACGTAGCTTGGATGATGTTATGTAGCTGAGATGCAAAATTCTGTCATAATTCTTTGTAACTGACATATTTTTATGATGCCGTAAATAATGGGCCTTAAGTTTTGACTGTACTTCGAAACACCGATCGCCTCTAATGCAAATGCTCATGAGTTCGAAATACGTTAGTCCGAATGCATGCTTTGGCGAAAGACTCTAGTTCGGATGTATTTCAGTCAATCAAAATCAAAATCAAAAAGTCATTTATTCAGTTTAGGCCTTAGTAAGGCACTTATGAACGTTATGTACATACAGTTGAATTTACCACCGGTTCGGAATACACTTAAACTGAGAAGACTCCGGCAAGAAACTCAGCAAGGTTTTTTTTTTGTGGAAGATCTTTTACTACGATTATTTCAGTGCGAAATATATCAGTGCAAAAGTAATAAAAATTCTGAAATATAGTCCTTAAGTTTTAATTCTCGTCCAGGGAACCTACGGTAACCGCTTACCATCAGGCGGGCCGTATGCTTGTTTGCTACCTGAGTAGTATAAAAAAAAGGGATGATTCCTAGGTTAAAAAATTATAATTCTAATTAGTCCGTCAGTTAGATTATCAAAAAATATTGGAGCTGTATTGTTTGCTTTGCCAAATCATAAAAAAATTACAAAGATAAAGTTTGGGAGTGGGAGCTCCGGACGTCACTTTAAGAGTAAAAAGTGTACTCTAACTGACGTCACGCGGTACTTCAACACAAGCTAACTTCGTATTTTTTTTGTTTAATTGACAAAGAAAAAATACGTGTCTAATATTTTTAGATAATGTAAAAACGGACTAAATAGATTTTGTCTTCTAGCGTATTATTATTAAGTAAACAATCTTCAGAGCTGTTTTGATTCTTCATAAACACCTGACAAAATAGATTCTTATTATGTTTACCTACCAACCAAGTATTAAATCTACAAATACAGAACCAATATTACGAAAGTACTCGTGTATGTCTCAATAGATAACAAATACGTGGAAGAGAACAGATAAAAGACAAAGACCAGCTTAAACCAACACGGAAGGAAATCATGAGGAAAATCTAATTCGACAACAGGTGCTGTATTACATTTCCACGATCAGTGTTACCATATCAATAGTTTATGTGTTTTTATTTTTACAAAGTGCTTTGTAAAGAGTATACGTAAATCTGAAATATATGGTCACAGAAGTCATCATATATCATAGCTAAACTTTTGTTTTTTGTTGAAATTGTGGGGGCTGGTCTAGTTTGCTATTTATTTACTTATTAAATATTGATGCAGTCCACTTTGTAGTTTTGCCGCCGCGCCGGGGCACGCAATTGTTGTCAGTGCGATTAGAATGTAAATATTATGTAATGAATCTATGCTTGTTTGGAACAGAGTAATTGCTGAGTTTATTGCCGGCTCTTCTCAACAAATGCAACCTTTCGAACCGGTATTTGAGTATTAGAGTCAAACTTTTCATAAGTGCTTGCGAAGGTCCATTTGAATAAATGATTTAGATTTTTTTTAATTTTGAACTCATTCGAGTCTGTATTTTTTTATCGGAGCGAAAAACACAACTGTCTCATGACTTTATTCGTGTATTTTATTATATTTCTCTCAGTACAGCTGTATAATATGTGCACTCTATAAACAGATATAACATACCACCAAGAAAGCAATCGACACGTACAACACCCCACTTTTCTCAAGTCGATTATATATCCTGCAAATTCTCACCATATTGTCACCATATACCCGGCTTCGTATGGAGGTCAGGAGGGATCGTATCTGACACGATTTGAAATTTGTATCGCGTAAGGGATGATATATCGGCTTGCCCCATCTAATTTTGCGAATTATGTTCTACGAAAAGGGATTTTGTGGACGTTGAATAAGTCATATTTTTAAATGGTCGCTTTTATATTCAATTTAAATAAGATTATTAGAGAAACTGTTGACATGACTCATTTTTATGTTTTATTTTTGTTACGGCTTCCAAATAATGTTTCTTTATTAATCAACTTAATATGGAATTAATCAGTTTATATTTTTTTGTGAAGCCATGTCTATATGAGTTTCCACATTAGTTACTTATCAGTTCAAAATAAAATCGGCTAAGGGCCAGTCGATCTCGCACATGAAGGGTTCCGTACAATATTAACTAACTCAACTTTGCTATGAAAAAAAAACTCAAAAAAAACCTTTCTTGTATGGGCGCCCCCTTTAATTTCTAATTTGATTTCATTTTTATTATTTGATGTTATAACGGCAATAGAAATACACATTATCTGACAGACAGACGGACGGACGGAAGGCACCCTTTGAGTACGGAACCCTAAGAATAATATTTATTATAGAATTTTTGAAAATTACTAGGTACTTACTTTAGTCACATAAAAAGTCCACAAGAAACTTGAAAGCACCTCTAATACTTTTACAAGACTAGCCTAGAAATATCTAGAATCAATGATCCTTAAAATCTAAAAGAAACTCTATCAGGAAAGGGCCAACTTAGGTCCCTCGGGTACTTGAACTCAAAATTATCCAACTTTATTGCTCGAAGGAATTCCCTCAGAGGGCTTGAGAGGGCTATAAGTGACGCCACATCGTATAAAAGCGTCTCACGGACGAAATACTTTAGACTTTGTACAAAATTAAGGTTTGAGAAGCCACTGTGGTTAAGTTAATGGGGAAATTAAATTTTCGTCTGCGGGCTTTTGATAAAAATCGTGAAATGTAAGGAAGTTTTAAGGTATATCTGAGTATTTTTAGGGTTCCCTATCAAAAAGGTAAAAAGGAACCCTTATGGTGAGCCCGTCCGTCTATCTATAGGTATATTTCAGCAACCACTAATGCTATGCTATAGATTTCAAATTTGGAATAGTTTTAAATATTGCTAACACAAAGGTATGAGAAATGAAAAATATATATAATTAGCAGAGGCCTGACAACACCAGTTGTAGCGACGTCACTACCCCCAACATTGTTTGTAAAATGACTGCGCATACCGACGAACATTTGCTTGCTGGTGTTCGGATCGTGCACATCGCTCTCGGCGTGTTCCTCGGTATACGTAGTTTCGTGAGTCAGTCTTCGTATTTCTTATTGTTAGATAAGTATTTTCTATTAGTGCTGAAATAATTGGTGTATCGTTTTGTCTCATTTTGTTAACCTAATTTTATAGTAAAGTAGATTGTTTTCAATATTGTTCTAAGTTGTTTGTTACAATTTAATTTATACCGTTGTTGATTCCAATAATTGTTTCTTTTTAACAAATACCTGCTTCTGAATCTAATTATATAATATATTTTAGGTCGTAAGCACACAAAGTCTAGAAGGTAACTTGGCTTTAAAGAGCAGGTGTTGGAACACTGGCAGGTGCTTGAACATGAAGGGTGCATGGTAGCCAGGCTCGTATTACGAAGTACCATTTTGAATGATTTTTTATTTTATTTTTCGTACAATCTTTGTCATACCAGTGGGATAGTTTTATAAATAAAACCTATTATTATGTAATTTTTAAGCGTATTTTATGTTAATTTATTTAAAATAATACCTACGCAAAGAAACATTTCATTTAGAATAGTGACTCAATAAAAGAAAGTCACATTTTTCCACATTGTTAAAATACAGAATAACAAAAAAAGCTCAGTTATTTTACTAGACGAGTGAGTACCAGTTAGTGAAAGTAAAAGAGGCTCATTCGATTTTAAAAACTTACCTCTCTAGGGCTGTAAATCGAATTTACCCGAAATGCCTAGTAAAATACGGCCGAATTTCCAAGCATTTGTGAAGACAATGATTAACACTTATTTAATATACATATAAACCTTTAATTTGTAAACTTTACACCCCGATAATAATAATTATACAAAATTGTCTGAAATCGAAAGTATAGTTTAATATTTGTACGTCTTATTTTTTTATTTATTTTTTATACCACTAAGGTGGCAAACAAGCATACGGCCCGCCTGATGGTAAGCAGTTACCGTAGCCTATGGACGCTTGCAACACCAGGGGCATCACTCGCGCGTTGCCGACCCTGAAGAAATCTCTTCACGCCCCTTTTGAAGAACCCCATGCTGTACTCCATTGGGAAAACCACGGCGGGGAGCTCATTCCACAATCTGAGCGTCCGCGGAAGAAAGCTCCTTTGAGCCCGCACAGTTCGAAACAATTCTGGTTTCAATGTGTGAGGATGGACTCCCCGTCGATGGCGAGAGTTGCGATGGTAGAAGGTAGCAGTGGGCAACAAGTCGAACAATTCTTTAGAACACTCCGTTGTACAAGCGGTAGAACACACATAAGGAGGCAAAGTCTCTCCTCAGACTAAGGGGCTCTAAACCGCTTGTGAGCTCGGGATCGTCAACAATTCTGATGGCACGTCGCTGAACCAAGTCTAAAGGCCCAAGCTGGTATCCAGGTCTTATTAAACACAAACTAATTAACTGAGCTTTGTAAGCAACAATATAAATTTTAGAGTACCCTACCTAAAGGGTGCCAAACGAGACTATTACTAAGTCTCCGCTGTCCGTCCGTCCGTCTGTCGGTGGGGTTATCTCAAACCGTTATAGGTTGACAATTGATTTTTTTACAGAATATGTATTTCTATTGCCGCTATAACAAAAAATTATAAAAATTTCTTGTATGGAGGCCCATACAAGAAATTTTTGGTATTTTTTTGTTGCGCCTTCTTTCATTTCCTAGCTAAGTAAGTTAGTTTGTATTATTGTACGGAACCCTCCAAGTGCGAGCCCGACTCGCATTTGGCCGGCTTTTTTTTTCTTTTTTTTATGTTAAATGGGCTTGCGTTTTTAATTGAATCAAGCTAATATGAGAGTAGTTATGCACTTTAGTTGTTGGTTACAGCAAAGCAAGTCACATCTACTCGTAAACAACGAAAGGTTCTCAACTAACTCCCTTAGGCCCGGTTTCAATAATTTAAGGACCGGTATCGGTTAAGATTTATTAAAATTAAGACTCTTATATCTTTATTAATAATGAAGCAAAGACCTCAAAGCTTTGCATATCAGACCCTCCCATATGGAAGTAGCTATCACAGGTAAAATTAGCTTACGAAATGATCTATACGCCCAGTTTGGCAATAAAAAACCTACCATTGGTAAGCAAAACGATTCGTTTTTGTTTATTGAAACCGGGCGTTAATCATAAAACGTTATTTAACTAATAAACTGATTAAGTGGTCAATGAAATAACGTCAAATTGTTTGATAATGACAACAAGGTGACGTTATTTATTTGACCATTTAATCAGTAGGATTAGTTAAATAGCGTTTATGAGTAAGGCCGTATATGTAACTAACTAGTTTTTCGCTCCTTGGTTTCATCCGCGATCTTTTGGAGTTTTCTTAGGGAACCAATTTTTTTTTTTTTTGAAAATTACAATATCCAGTGATAATATATCAATCTACTGGTAAAAGGTTTTTTTTTTAATCGGGTCAGTAGTTTTTGAGTTTATTCATTGCAAACAAAAATACAATATTAGTGTAGATGTAGATAATATCAAAGAATAAATATCCTGAGACATTCCTCACACACGGTCATCTGATCCCAAACTAAGCAGAGCTTGTACTATGAAAACAAATAACATATAATACATATACTACTTTTTGTTTGTAAACATAATTACACCCAGACTCAGGAAATAAGGACATGTTCATGCACACAAATGCATGTCCTGTGTGGGAATTGAACCCACGACCTGCGGCGCGTAAGGTTAACCAACTGCGCCAACTGGTTCGTCCCGAGTATCCGACTCTTCTAATATTATATTTTTTTTTTGCATGTTTGTGTAGATGTGTCTTACCCAACCACGCCTTTGGGACATCCATATATCATGGAATAAAATCTAGGAAAATTGAACTATCCCCACACGTTTTTAATTAAGAAATTGGAAGCAGACAGAAAAAGAAATGTTTCTTCAGATTCTCCTACATAAACTATATCAAAAAACATGTATTCCATTATACAGGTTGTTGTTTTGGTCAGCGACGAGCGACTCAGGGTCGATAATACAACTGATACTGGTGCTAAAAAAAATATAAAAAAATTACTTTATTTTTTTATAATAATAAAAATAAAAATAATATTATTTTGAAAATCATGTAATAAGCTAAAATATAGACGTAATACTCAACGGGAGTGCGAGGGGGTAAAGGGGTGGGGTGATGGCAGCTTGTGCCTAGCTCTAGTCAGTGCACGTGGCTAGTGACCATACTTTGCGGTAATTTTATTTCAAATTGAATAAGGTATTTCTCAACGCATTTACAGTATTTAATGAAATTAAGTCCATTTTTGGAAAATGTATTTTTTGTACTATCGCTCCTGGGTCGCTTGTCGCTGACCAAAACAACAACCTGTATATTATGACATACAACATAATCCCTTTTGACATATCTATTCTAGCAAGCTACCTACTTAAGCTCTAGTCTGTCTCGAGTATCTATCTCAATAAAATCACTGAAAGAATCTTACAATCTATTATTAATTCAATCAAATCAATCAAATACATCTGTAACGAAATTGAAAAAAGAAAATCTATCAATTTAATGGTATCAAACTTCTCTCTTATTCATAAGTAAAGTTCTGCTACTACAGGGTACCAAAATTATCAGAGGTTATTTTAGTCAGCATTATGAACATAAATTCGTAGTACAATAATTGGACTGTTTTACATAAAACTTAAACCGACTTCAAAGTACACTAAGAAGTAATCAAATCTTGATCTGATGACAATGGGACCAAACGGGAAGTGTACCCTTTCAAATAAAAAAAGAATTTTCCAAATCGGTTAATAAATGACGGAGTTATGAGGTAAAAAACATTCGAATTGAGAACCTCCTCCTTTTTTTGAAGTCGGTTAAATATAAGAATTTTTACTACAGCTCTGAAAAAGTATCAAACTTTTTATACTAAAGATCAACGTTACACGATCAAAAATGTATGAAAATAAACGGTCAAGTGCGAGTCAGACTCGCACACGAAGACTTCCGTATCGTCCTTCTTTTGTCATCAAAATTGATCGAGTCCTCCGGAGACCAACGGGCTTGTCAGCTTGGCTATCCAAAGAGAAAACGCTGCCAGGCTTCTGGGAACCTTGCCGTTAATTCGAAGCAGCGGCAGGCCTGAGGAAATTTTCTATATATAGATTGAATTTTATACATATTTGTTGTAAATGAACCTAAATATATTTTAAATTTGATTTTCATTTTATTATTTATTGTTATAGTGGCAATAGAAATACAAATACTGTTAAAAAAATTACGCTAATAGGCACACAGACGGACGGACAGCGGAGGTTCAGTTATAGGGTACCGTTGCACCCTTTACGTACGGAACCCTTTTTTTTTAATTTCAGAGTTAATTTCAAAGTAAAACCTGTTTAATAATGAGTAAAACACCCTCCCAAAACCAACCCGATTTTATAAACGTGAAATTTTGTGAGGATGTATGGATGTTTGTTAGGGTTTCACGCAAAAGCTACTTAACTAATTTCGATAAAATTTGGTACACAGATAGAATACTTTCTAAAACAACACATAGGGTACTTTTTATTCCAAGAAAACAATGGGTCCCTCAGGAACGCGAGTGTAACCACGGGCCAGAAACTAGTAAGTAAATAAATTCCCTGACAATCTGTAAACGCTTTTACCTCGTTGTCAAGTTACCATCGCTCCACTGAATGAGTAAAGCCGTCTCAGAGATCACTTTACATCCCCCCTTCCACTTTGTTGGACTCGACGTAATAATTGGTGCTTCACCGTAAAAAATTACACTAATCCACGAATTCTTGATCATTGCGTAAGTAGAGTCTATTTTCTGAATGGATGGCTTTATTTGTGCAGCAGGTGATTATAGCTGTAGTAGAGACGTAGAATGCCGTGATGAGTCTTGGGTTCGAATCCTACAGTGTGCGAGCTTTCGGTGACGGAAAATACCGCAAGGAAATATTGTGTATTTGTAGTCATCTGATTAGCTGTCACCGTCAAGTTTAAAATCTTTTTTTTTTATTAAATGGCCTTGCGTTTGGCCACAGACCCGCATAAGGGGCGATGACGAAGCCTATGCAAAACGCTGTGTCCGTATTTTCGGTATGTCAACAACGTATGGGTGAAAGTTTTCCCGGCGTCTTGTGGTTCATTGTAAGAATGGGGATGTTGGAATTAGGTCGAACAATTCGTTTTCATTTCAAGCTTTTACCAGATGAAATCCTTGTGAACGAAGTAATTTAAAATAGTAGTTACTGATGGTAATTTCATTGTGATATACATAAGGTTTCTCAATCAACTTATTCCATTGATTGATACCTAAAGTACATATTATATTCAAGTGTATTTATTCAAATGCTAAACCTTTTATTCTCTGTTGGTTCTGAGTAACCTGCTGAATTTCTTGCTCGTTCCTTCAGAGACAAATGTGTGTAAATGTATTTTAACTGTAGTTATTTACTTGAAACAATAAAAATGCCTTCAAATTCAAAATTATTCATTCAAATAGATCTTCTCACAGGCACTTAAGGAAAAGTCTGATTCTAATACTCTAATACCGGTTCGGGAGGTTGCATTTGCTGAGAAGAGCCGGCAATAAACTCAGCAATTACTCTTATCAAAACAAGCCTAGATTCATCATGCACTGACAACAATTACGTGCCCCGGCGTGGCGGGAAAACAACAAAGTAGACTGAATAGATATTTAATAAGTAAATAGCAAACAGAAGCAGACCAGCCCCCAAAAGCAGCACCTGTTCACAAGTATGACACATGTGGCAGCCATCGCCCTCCCTCGCCATTTCAGCCAAGCTGAGTTTCTCCTGAGTTGATGCTGAGTTTCTTGCAAGATTCTTATCAGTTTACGTGTATTCCGAACCGGTGGATTCAACTGAAAGGGTGTGTCCAGACAGACTCTCTAGAACTGCTTTAAGATAACAGATACCCGTCAGACTGAAGCCTTTGGATCAAGCTTTACAAGCGTCAGGCTTTAATAATACAATGCCTTATAAAATATGTTCATGTTGGTACAGACTTTTATTAGAAAAGTCTTGTCTTCCAACGTTTACTAATAATTTATGATAGCAATATAAAAGTAAGCATATAACCTAACTGTCATATGTATAAAGCAAAATATATTGGAAAATATTGTATTGAAAATTTAGTATTGAACTCAGACACGAGTCACGACCCCTAAAGGAGATGCCAGTGTGGTGAGTACTATTTTGGACAATTTACTAAACTAATATTTATTTATTTATTGCAAATTATAACACCTTTACAGTCAATAATACTAATACGGTGCTATAACAAAATTTCAAAAGAAGGTACATAAACATTATATAAAATTAAGTATAAAAATAGTATTACAACATAGAATAATACCTAATAATATTTCAACAACACAATACTTGTGTCATTATGAAAAATAACTTTCAATACATTTGTATGCTGCTTCGATGAATTTCGACTGGCCACAATAAAAAATATCTATATCCCCGGAAATATTATTCATACACCGTATAGCACGTGAGAGTGGGGCAACTATATGTATAACAAAACAAAATATATAACTTAACTAAAAAGTATGAGAGTACGGCCCGCCTGATGTTAGCGGTTACCAGCCTTATAGACGCTTGGAACACACGGAGTTACGCGTAATCTCAGGTGACCTTACTCACGTGCAGGAACGTTATTCGGCTGCGGTATTCTGTAAGGTGTTAGCTGTGAAAATTAAGCGACCCTAGCGAGCATTTATGTTCGATCATTGGACACAGCTAACGCTAAACCTGAAATACTTTGTGACGTAATATCATCATCAGCTTATAATGTCCCACTGCTGAGCACAGGCCTCCTTTCACAAATGAGGGTGAAAGGGAACGTGACGTAATATATAAACATACACATAGAAAAATACGAAAAGCGAACATTTTAAGTAACAGAGTAAAAGGTCTAAATAAGGTCAGCTGTCTTTTTTTTTTTTTTTTTTTTATACTACTTAGTCGGTAAACAAGCATACGGCCCACCTGATGGTAAGCGGTCACCGTAGCCATATGGACGCTTGCAACACACGAAGCATCGCTCTCGCGTTACCGACCTTTCCCCCCTCCCCTATGAGCTCTGGCGACCTTACTGACGCGCAGGAACACAACTTTACACAACATAAAGTTATTTGGCTGCGGTATTCTGTAAGGTGGAGGTACTTCCCCAGTCGAGCTGCTCTTTGAGCGAATAAACGCTATGCTCTACCTCTCTAAATGTATGTATGTAATGTATGTCTGTCGACGATTCAAATAAAACTAAACTTCTCAAGTGTGACATAGGCTATGGAATGGAATACCGTAGGCTCGGGTATCGAACATCACAAGTTCGGGTCGCTGAAACAACTAAGTATGTAAATTCATGGGTCAATATTTAATCTAATCCTCAGTTTGGTACCAGAGGCATATTTATTGAATAATTTGTAAATATTGTATATAACCCGGCTTTGCACTGTTGTGTATAGTAATTTTATCCATGGGATTCATTTCATTCATCATCATAGTCAGTTAATAAGCCAAGCGCGAGTCGGCCTCGCACTCGAAGGGTAAAGACGGCTTTTATGGGGCTCCTTTATTTTATTTTTATTATTAATTTGTTGTTACAGTGACAATAAAAATACACATTTATACATTCGGGTTGACAAAGGTGGCCACTATAGAAAATCTCAGTTAGTCATGATGTATATGTCTACCTATTACAGTTGGCATGAGCCCACTGACAAACAGACCGACGGACGAACAGCGGAAGCTTAGTAATAGGTGCCAACGGGCACCCTAAGGTTAGTTTCCGCCGCGAAATAATAGTTATTTGGAATTTATATCTCAGAAAAAAAAAAAAAAAAAAAAAAAAAAACTATATTTTCAAATATGTTCTCGAGATAGTTTTCCTTCTTATGCCAATTTAAAGCAATATCATTGGATGATTATTTTCAATCAGTTAAACGCAAATCGACGTTATGTGGACAAACCACACTGTGGGATACTTTCGTGGTTGGAAAAGACATGGCTTAGTTAGTGTACAAACATTTATCAAATTATATCAAAATCTTTATTAGTTTAAACTGACTTATGTTTTTTTTTTTTTTTTTTTTTTTACTGTTTATAGGCCTGTGTTTGACCGCAATCTCACCATGGTAAGTGATGATGCGGCCGAAGGTGGTAAGCACACAAAGCCTAGAAGGAGCTGGCTCTCAAGTGCAGCTGTCGGAACACACCGAAAGGTGCTTGGCGACAGATTTTCAACTTGAGGGTGGTAGCCAACCAGGCGAGTAGTACAAAGTACCCTACCACCGTGCTATGGTTTCCTCACGATGTTTTCCTTCACCGAAAGCTCAAGCTCATTGTAGGATTCGAACCCGGGACCTTCGTCTCGGTATCCGACGTCAATACCACTGAGCTATCATCGCCTTAATATTATTTATGTATATAAAGTATAAGTACATAGCTTGTACCCATTAGTCATTATTAGATGATTTTTCAAGAGGTACTGAAGAACCACTTAAAATGGTTCCCGAGAAAATTTGATAAGTATAAACGAAACCGTCGGGTGTATTTTACAAGTAGCTACTGAAGTGTGTACTTACGGTTAAAATTATTCAGAAGTATCTTCTGCCTACGAATTCGTCGGAGTGGAATTAGGACGAAAAGTACCCAACGTGATAATCCAGGACGAAATTATTATAATCTATCCAAGGTATCTTTATAATTGGGTCAACTTAATGTTGGATCTTACTAAACGTTAAGTTAATTATTTGGAAGTCAGATTGTCCAAAAAAATATTGTAACCTTGCTGAGTTTCTTGCCGGATTCATCTCAGTTGAAGGCGGAGTTCCGAACCGATGGTAACTTCAGTAAATGTGACCGTCATAAGTGCCCTGGCTTTGACTTTGACAGCGAAGGACACAAATCTGAGTGCGACTAGTTTGGACATACCCAGAAATGTTTGAAATGTTCGCGACGAATGTTCGCGGCTGTTGACCAAACATAACGCGGCATTCGCTGTATATTGAATACCCACTTTTTACTTGTTGAATTCGTACACACATTTTTTAATTGTTGAATTCGCCTGCTTAACAGAATTACATTAAAAACGATTTTTATTTAGATTTTACTTTGGAATTTAACTTCATCGATAAAAATTATATCAAACATATTAAGACTGAATAAATGTATTATTATATTGTTTAAAAATACTTTTACAAGAATCAATAAATATCCTGAGATATAAATAAATAAATATCCTTAGACATTCCTCACACACGGTCCCAAACTAAGCAGAGCTTGTACTATGGAAACCAGATAACTGATATAATACATATACTAGTTTTTTGTTTGTAAATACATACTTAATATACATAATTACACCCAGACTCAGAACATACAGACATGTTCATGCACACAAATACATGTCCTGTGTAGGAATCGAACCCACGACCTGCGGCGTGTAAGATGAACCTTAACCAACTGCGCCAACTGGCCCGTCAAACATAAATACTTTTCTGTATTAGCTAATGCGAAAAAAACCTTAATTTCAGAGAACTGCGATCCATTTTCATTTGTATATTCGAGTCGATACTTACATCTGAATTTCTATCATATTTGCATGAATTAATCACTACATGGACAGTTAATATCCCCCATGATCCAAGATTTAATCATTTAACAAGAACTATGAAAACAACTTAATAATTCAAAAACGTCTGAAGCCTTTCTTTATTCAATTGAACAACATGAGCGTTACTTTAACAAATTGTAACGAGGACGAAAGGGCGATGTTTCGTCCATATTTACGACCCAAGTGTCACGCGTCCCTAATGCAACACTTTACCAACGGGCCGCACCTGCGACACCTGCGAGATCTGCGACACCTGGGATTACATAAATGTTGCTAGCTAAAAGTTTGCTCTTATATATATTTTTAGTCTTAAGAGCACTCAATTCGTCATACTTTTCATACAAAACCTCTGTACTTATTATGGCGTTGTTAAACATTTTTCGTTAGATGTTTTGAACAAATTAGTATCTTGTGCACTATATCTAGCCGTGTATCTAGGCGAAATTTAAAAAAAAGTGTGAAACAAATTCAGTCAAAGCCTCCGAAAAACAGCGTTTTTGCACAAATTTTACCCGAACTTTGGCCATATCTAAATTGTAAAAGTAAAGAAAACATTTAGATACCAGGCTTGCAAATGTATTGGAGATTCTAAATAACTAATTTTTTTTTCACAAACTTGTAAGATTTTTTCACAAGAATTATACTCCTGGAACAAGTTTTATGAATGCGAAATCATGAAAAACGACCTAGCGAAGCGGCCGCGAGTGATCAGCGGAATTTACCGACTGCTAACCGACGGCTCTGATGGTGTCTCTTTTTTCGCAGTCTAACATTACGTTGGATGAAACAACAAGCTTTTAGACTATGCGTGCGTTGAAGTTGCGCCGGCCACAGAGGGCTGCCTTAACACTAGATAGACAACGTATTATTTTCTAAAAAAAAGTTATAACCTAACACGAGAAATACTTACAACTAATGGCTCTGTGAGCTGTTGACCTTCGGTTTATGGAAATAAAAATAAAATTGCAATCGACAAAAAAAAGTATATAATACCGAATCTGCTCACAACATTTCACGAGAATCGCTTGAGAAATGCGAACTGTATAGGAGAAAAGCCGGACATACGGAAGCATTTTTGCTCAAGCTGAAATGAGACGCTTCGCTCTTGCTTCGCGCTCGCTCGGTCAATTTCTATACAATGGGCTTATCGCTAAGAAGCAGGCAGGCTATGATACAATTTTATTTCTTTTTATCTTTTCCTGATGATGAGCGTATTCGTGTTTCTTGTTTTGAAAGCCAATTATTTGCGGCTAGACGTAAGCCAGCTACTGCCTCGGATATAGGGGGGGCGAACTGGGCCAACTGCTCCGGGTGCTAGTTTTCGGGAGCGCCAATTTCATCTCACTAATATTATAAATGCGAAAATTTGGATTTTTGCCAAGCTTCAATCTGAACCGATTTGAATGAAATTTGGCATAAAACTAGAATGTTTTCTGGATTTAACACATAGGATATTACTAGTATCATAATAAAGGACGCTTACAGAAAAAAAATTTTTTTCTCAAAATGCCTAGCATTCAGCCCCCATTGTTCAATCCATTATTATTCATTTGTTTTTCTGCCTTTCTTCTTTTGAAAGAAAAACCATATTTTGTATTTAAATTCAAAATTTCCACCATTTTGGCGCAGACAATCTGCTGCGCAGAAAACCAGAAGAACTTTTCATACGAAGACCTCAATTGAAAAAAAAATAGTATTTTTTTAATACGTTTATTTGGAAAAAAATAATTACCTATGTCTGGAGAGAGGGGACGCCACTATTAAGTTTTTGCGCCGGTTCGAAAACATCGTAGATCCGGGGCTGGCCAGGTATCGTTACCATGACAACCGACACGATACTAATAAAACTTTCCCTGAAACAAGTACCCACATCAATTGTTCCCAACTCTTCAAGCGAATAGGTAATTTATTACCCGCTGATAAGTTTCGTAGCAGACGATTCCAGCTGAAATGATGGATTATTTTACCTGAAACAAAAGCAAAATTATGGTAAATTAATGTTGAACAATTGCTTGTTCGGATAGATGGAGGAAATTTTGGCAGCAAGCTTGGATAAATCTTTGTGGAGTTTTGTAGCTAGAGCATTTACATGTTAGCCTATATATTTTTCCTTAGGTTTGAATTTTGGCACAGAATAAAGAATAGTACAGTATTACCCAACTGATATGGCGCGTCGTGAATCTTCGCTCGCACAGAAAAGAAAGTATGGCCCCGAAGATTAACGAAAGAATGCTTAAACCTTACAATCAACCTTAGATGACTACTATAAGGTTCATAATACACTGCAGCTGTTAGTTCCGTCTCACTCGCAAGTCACGCCCCTCCGCACGGCGCGCGCTAACATGGCGGCAGCTGCCGACCAATAGCGTTTCCCGGACTTTGAAAATGTATCTTCTGTGCAGGTACATCAGTAAGCCATATTAGTTGGGTACTACTGTACTACCGTACACGTTACCGTATACGTTGCGTATTTTTACGTTAGTGCTCATGCTAGTGCCGGCGCGCTGGGGTGCGTGTGGTGAGCGACTTTGACTGCTCCGGTACCATTCTGGACAAATGGTAGTGAGTGATCACGGTGCGAGTCACATTTTCTCTTGAGTACCAGGGGCGAGTACTCTGGCGGCGTGACCTACCGCAGATGGTCCCAGACGCCTCGTAAGGGGTTGCCTGGTATAGTGTGCCGTCTTTTATGACCGAGAGGTTGGTGAAGGTGGCCACTATAGAAAATCTCAGTAGAAAAAGAGGGGGTATGTACTACCGTACAGAAGGCTCTCTGCTTTAATAAAAAATCCCGGAATAAATAAAAAAAATTACGTTTAGTATCAAATCGTATACAGGCTGGTCAACTAAAGCTGGCCCGTTCACCACAATTAGACGTTGCACTTATGTAGTGTTTATGAATAAGACCTGATGAAGAACCAGTCCTTGTATTTGTAGCCTGTGCTAGGAATATTCAGTCTCTACAGTCAAGGACTTTTTCAGTTTTTAGTATCTATATCAGGTGCATTGTAAATAAATATCCTGGGATACGCCATAATTCATTCGATTCCCACCCGGACAAACAACATAACTGTTTGTTTCTAGTATGGGTGTATACTTATATATCGATACAGGCCTCTTTTCACAAATGATGGTGAAAGGGAATGGGTAATACTCCACCACGCATGCCGCCTGGGGATCGGTGGAGGTAGGCTAGTGGTCAACCTACTGTTGGAGTTTTTCAAGTCGCCTAGGGGACATCCAACTAGCTTAACGACTATCACAATTAAGTGATAACCGGGACCAACGGCTTTACGTGCCTTCCAAAGCACGGAAACGCTCGATTTGAAATACCACTAGGCAGTCACCCATCCAGGTACCGACCACGACAGTGGTAGCACAAATCTGTCCGGCAGATGGCGCTGCAGTCGGTATCTAGGTTATATTATCGACTGCAGCGCCATCTGCCGGGCTATTTTGTAAATCTAAAACATCCAGGGCGCCACACAAACGCATACAAAAAAAATCATTCAAATCGGTCCAGCCGTTTAGGAGGAATTCAGTGACATACACACGTGCAGTCGAATTTTATACATAAAGATATATACCTAGATAACGCAAGTATCACGATCTGTATTAAAACCATGAAGGGATTATTGCTTCATGATTAAAACCAAGCGTGCCATTTTTTGACTAACTTCCTGCTATTTCGTCACAAGCACTATTTAGTGACGAAAAACCAACTCAACAAACGTGCCATTTTTGGCTGCCTACTATCACGTCACAAACACTATTTAGTGATAGAAAAAACCAAATCAATTCAAGTACCTACACCGATGCAATGTGGGTGCGATAGTGGCCACGTTAAGCATTTTATGCTAAATCTGGCACGCGAAGTAGGTGCTCTTGCGTTATCTAACTATATCTATATCTGTGATTCTATTCAAACCTGGTTAACTTTCGACGATGCAATATTGAGCTATTGACTTATTTTTTTATCTGTTAGACGCGTCTTCGAAGTTACAGTTTATTTGAACAATGTCTAATGAAATAAGATTAAACGATACTTATTTACTCTAAACTCACTCAGCGATAAATAAATAAAAAGTCAATTTTATCAAAAAGTCCGACAAAGACATAATTACGAGAAATCCTAAATAAACTAACAAACAGCCTACATTTCTTTTTATATTAAAGCTATTTTTATCACATCGCGTCTCAAAAGCCGAAAAAACAGCAAGATTTTCATGTAGAGGCTCGTTACACTCTTTGACAAAGGTACGTAAAATATATTCTTCCAAGAACTTATGACAAAACGTTAGGGAAGACTTTATTTTATGCTCGAAGTCTTTATTTATGATCTACCTTTTTCGTTTCCATAAATTGCTTTGAATTACGAATTAGCTATATTTATAGAGTTGTTTGATGCATGTTTAAAATGTTAAAAATGGTTCTTACAGCCTACACAATAAACAGGTATTTTATTATTTAAGACAGCTTGTATTACATATTGCTAATGGAATACATTTTTCGAATTCTCGGCATAATTATCCCAATATTTTGGTAAAAATGTCACACTCATTAAATACAATTCAATTAATTAAAAGATTCGGAATTCGCACCCTTCCTGGAAGAATGTTGTAAGTGAAAAGTGACAACTTTTCAGGAGCGTAAAAAAACTGTCCTAAAAATGTATCAACATTATTAAAAATATGTAGTATACATCAAATGATAGCTAAAACTACCTGTGAGGGGCCTACGTGTTTATATTTTAAATTTACTCAATGTGTATTGAGTAAAACCTAAAAAGGAGCGTTGCGTAATTATTCTTCGAAACATATTAAACACTTGATGGAGTAATTATGAATATTGCATTGTTGATATGTTATGGAAGTCTCGTTGTTCGGTATTATTGCAGATAACTCTTTATTTGAATTCTGATTTAGTAGTGCATTCAATGTGTAAGTGTCGTTTACATAGGTTTTCCTCGAGCTACTCGTTTCTGTAAATAACGTACCAATTGTTATATAATATAATGTGGATAAAAGTTTCGTGGAAAAAGTAAGCAACTAGACTTGCACTACGATACCCACCAAATAAATTCGTTCAAAATGTATTTAAGTATGAATATGCTATTAGTCATATGGAACTTTAGTGAATAATTAAGTGCAAATATATTAACTTCGTTTTTATGATGGAAATATAAATATTTTAATGTTGCAATATTTTACATATTTGTATTTTATTCCTTCATTTTGAAGATAAAAATTATGAAAAAAATTGACAATATGTATTAGCTTTTTCTTGATTTTTTAGTGCAATAAAAAAAAACACGCAAGTCGACTTGCATCGTTGTTCCAGGGGGGGTGCGAATTGATGAATTGCATAAGATATGCTGTAAATTTGGAAGAATGAATTGCACTTGCAATATCGCTTCAGGGCAAATTCTCGACCACGCGTATTCTTTTAGTGTTGGATAGCCCATTTATCGAGGAAGGCTATAGGCTACTTTTTATCCCGGGAAAATACAAGATCCTCGGGAACGCGCACTGAAAAAATGATCTACAAAACTAGTTATGTAAGTTGACGTTTTGTTGTCGGGAAACTAACTTTAGTTACATTTAATCAAATAATGTAGTAACGAACAAAAACTAGTTTTGTTACTGGTAAGTTTAGTTCGCAAGTCACTCTGTTTAGGTTATTGGTCGTCAAATTTTGTGTTACTGTTAAATAAAATTTTGTAGTCACTTGTAGTCCATTTTTTTCAGTATGGGTGAAACCACAGGGCGGAATCTAGTACCTAATAATATGACAAAAAGTCCTCAGTTATCAACCAAATTTATCAGAAATTCGTCATACAGTTTCCCTAATCTGTTTGTTTGACTGAGTTAATTCCTAAGTGTTTTAAATTCGTAATTTAGCTAATAAAATATATCTTCAAGTTTACTCTAAGAGGTCACAAGAGACGTTAGCTAAATATAATGAAAAGCATAAAGATATTAAAGTTTTAAGTTGCGATGACCGTCTGCCATTTGCAAGTGTATTGCCCCCAATTAGTGCAAAAAAAATAGCACTTAGTTTGTGTTTGCTATCCCATTTGTGGATTATGAGTGAGTATTATGATAATTGTCTGCGTTTTTGAATTTCTATACCACTTGAAATTCAAGAATATCATTAGTGTAATTTTATAGACTGACTTAGGCGCCGATCCCACAGGGGCCGGTCTAAAGTTCTGCGGTCAGAGTTCTGCGTTACGCGTTCACTGTAATCTATGCGGTGCTTTTGATAATTGCAATTAGCGACCGCGGTGGTCAAGGAGAACCCACGTTCGACTGCTCGCTGTGGACTCGGCGCTTTAGTATACATACTTGAAGTCAGTAAACAATCATGACGCTCGCCTAATGGTAAGCGGTATAAGGACGCTTGCAACACACGAGGCATCACTCACGCGTTGGCATTACTGACAATTCCCCCTCCCCAATGAGCTCTGGCTACCTTACTCACGAGCAGGAACAAAACAGTTATTTGACTGCAGTATTCTGGTGAGGTATTTCCCCAGTCGAGCTGCTCTTTGAGCGAATAAACGCTAGGCTCTCAATTCAATTCAAATTCAAAATCATTTATTCAAATAGACCTTCGCAGGCACTTATGAAAAGTCTGACCTTAATACTCTAATACCGGTTCGGAAGGTTGCATTTGGCCACTGACCGCCCATAAGGGACGATGACGAAGCCTAAGATGGAACACGCTTACCCAGAGGAAACCTATTCACTCTGGCCTTGAAAGTTCCTAGATTGTAAGAGTCAGGAAACACAGACGCCGGAAGCAAGTTCCACTCACTTGCTGTCCGCATTATAAATGAGGAAGCAAAACGCTGTGTCCATATTTTCGGTATGTCCTCGCTTAGATTCATTACATAATAGTTATTTAAATTCTAATCGCACTGACAACAATTGCAAGCCCCGGCGCGCAAGAACTACTAAGAAGTTCCTACGTGAAAACTTTGTCATAATTTATTCATCGGCACACACCTGATTTTGTGTTGTTGTTGTTGTTAGTACCCGAAGCCTGGCTGAACAGCGAAGCGCCGGTGAGTCGGGCCCGTCGAAGAATCCACCACATTTTGCTCAAAATTGCTATTTACCTCTGATAAAACACTGTCAACTCTAAAAAAGTAAAGTACGATTTCCAAATTCAAACTGTTTACTAACAACTGTATTTTTTTATTCAAATAGATCTTCAAATAAAGAACAAAACTTATTTTTAAATGGTTAAAAGCAAGGAGTTTATTTATCGTGTTACCGAACGTGATTTATTCGTTTCGAACGCGTGCCGTGTTTTCGTGGGGTTGGAATGTCCCCTCTGCAGGAATGCTGACACGGTACTGGCTCGGCGTTTACAAAGACATGCGCAATGGGTACAAATCGGTTTGGCTAACAGGTGAGTTTGGAAGATGTTGGACACGGGTATCCCCTGGGTATTGCCCTTCAAACTTCGGCATGTTGCCTTTAGTGTCGTGAATGCTAATAAGATAAATGTAGGTTACGTCTGATGTAACCAACGATGTTATAACTTGTTTATTCGATAGATGTTTACTTTGGTATGTGTCTTGTTTTCTTGACATTTATGTTCGAGATAAAGTTTTAGGTTTTTAAATTTGATTTTAATGTTTAATAATGAACTAATATGGTATATATTAGCGCAATCGACCTCGGACTTATTACCTAATAATCAAATATGTATATTTATCAGAAAATAATACTTTTTTAAGGTTAGTTCGTACTTAGGTTTTCCTTGAATTTCACCAAAAAAACACAGTTAACTGAGATCAATTTCGGGAGATAGGACATTATTTTATCTGTAGGTATCTGTTATCTTTCCAGAGTTGTCTCTGGCTAAAAGCAAAACCTTTTTGCATATAAAAGAGAACGTTAATTTTTCAACCATAGTTGCTTTTTACTTACCATAGAGATAGAACATTAATAGAGCTATTGTACTAGAGTATCAACGCTTGAAAAGAACTGCGCATTCATAGTTTGAACGACTAAGGCCCGGTTTTTATAATTTACGGACCGGTATCGGTTAAGATTTATTAAAATTAAGACTCTTATATCATTACTAATAATGAAGCAAAGACCTCAAAGCTTTGCATAGCAGACCCTCCCATATGGAAGTAGCTATCACAGGTAAAATTTGCTTACGAAATGATCTATATGCCCAGTTTGGCAATAAAAAACCTACCATTGGTAAGCAAAACGATTCGTTTTTGTTTATTGAAACAGGGCATTCATAAATATAATGAAAGCCAAATATAATGAAAGCCAAATATAATGAAAGCCAAATATAATGAAAGCCAAATATAATGAATGCTAATTTCTCGATTTTATCTATACTTTTACCGACAAATTTTAAAGACAAGGAACTCATATCGTCATTTTTATGACGGTAAATCTCTAGTGTACAATATATCTATGAATGCAAACTGTTCACGCTTCGCACAAGGCAATGCTGTTAATGCTATCTCTCTATTAATATTGTATCTATGTTACATATATATTTTAGTTCGTCTCAACGCTTTATTCATATGATTTATTACGAATAAAGTGAAAATTCCTAACACAATCTCAGCGTAACATCTTATAATGTGACAATCTCGAAAATAACTTAAGGTGGCCCTCTGTGGCCGGCGCAACTTCGACGCAAGCATAGTCTAAAAGCTTGTTGTTTCATCCAACGTAATGTTTGACTGCGAAAAAAGAGAGACAGCATCATAGCCGTCGACTATCAGTCGGTAAATTCCGCTGATCACTCGCACCCGCTTCGCTAGGTCATCATTCATGATTTCGCATTCATAAAACTTGTTCCAGGAGTATACTTCTTGTGAAAAAATCTTACAAGTTTGTGAAAAAAAAGTTAGTTATTTAGAATCTCCAATACATTTGCAAGCCTGGTATCTTAACGTTTTCTTTACTTTTACAATTTATAGGTACATTAGATATGGCCAAAGTACAGGCAAAAACGCTGTTTTTCGGAGGCTTTGACTGAATTTATTTCACACTTTTTTTAAATTACGCCTAGATACACGGCTAGATAACGTGCAAAAGATACTAATTTGTTCAAAACATCTAACGAAAAATGTTTAACAACGCCATAATAAGTACAGAGGTTTTGTATGAAAAGTATGACGAATTGAGTACTCTTAAAAGCCAAGATGGAAACGTTATAATCATACACATATTCAAGATATATGGACGTAAATAACATGGATATCATCTTCTTATTACGTACACTGCTTGAGGACATACGAGGGTTGACAACTGTATTATAAGTTTATTATATAAACTCTGCGAAGGTTACATAAAAATGGAGAATATTTGGTTTCTAATATACAGGGTGTTGTTTTGGTCGGCGACAAGCGACCCAGGAGCGGTAGTACAAAATATATATTCCCCAAAAATGGACTTAATTCCATTAAATACTGTAAATATGTTGAGAAATACCTCATTCAATTTGAAATAAAATAACTGCAAAGTATGGTTACTAGGCACGTGCACAGACTAGAGCTATGCGTAAGCCGCCATCGCCCCACCCCTTTACTCCCTCGTACTCCCGTTGAGTATTATGTCTACACTTTAGCTTATTACATGATTTTCAAAATTTTAATTTTTTTATTTTTAATATTAACAAAAAAAGTATTTTTTTTAGCACCAGTATCATTTGTATTATCGACCCTGAGTCGCTCGTCGCTGAACAAAACAACGACCTGTATTATTAGTGTTGGCTAGTTGCTCATTGATTTTCAAGCTTATGGGCTAATTAACTAAATCCTTTTTGCTGCAAAAATATATTTCCTGATATGTCCCATCGGCAGAAGTTCTTATAAGCTACGACTGAGCTACGAGTGTGCTACAACTTTGACTTGACTGTACTACGAATTGAGACAGTGCTACGAACATGCTACGATGGAGCTACGAACGAAATTATATGCAATGCACCGATTCTGACAAGATTCGTGCAATTTACAACCGATTTATCACCAGTATTTCAAATTCGATACCTAAATCCTAACTTATAAATGCGAATGTGAGTTTGTTTGTTACGCTTTAACTACTCAATCGATCACGATAACAGACAGATAGCCTATGGCATAGAGAAGGACATAGGCTACTTTTTCGGTAACGCTGTCCGCGTCCTGGTTTTCACGTAAATATTACCAACCCTGTTCATAAAAGTAAAACATCTGAGAACGTTTTTCATTATTTACTTCTTAGAATATATTGCTGCTTATCCGGGAATATTATTGTTTTATACATAAATTGACCCTTAACCTACAGAGACGTGTACAGATGTTACTGGTAAAATATTGAATCAGACAAAAGTAAAATGACTGGGACAATGATTTCATATAAAAAAAAACTCGCACAGAAGATTATTTTTATTATTACTACGGAAGCAAACAATAGGGATGATTCCTAGGTCAAAACATTATAATTCTAATTAGTCCGTCAGTTAGATTATCAAAAAATATTGGACACGTATTTTTTGCTTTACCAAATCATAAAAAATCGACTAAGATAAAGCTAATCAAAGTTCGGGAGTGGGGGCTCGTGACGTCACTTTAGAATAAAAAGTGTACTCTAACGCGACGTCACGCGATATCTTCGTATATTTTTGTTTAATTGACAAAAGAAAAAATACGTGTCTAATATTTTTTGATAATGTAAAAGACGGACTAAATATATTCACAATCATCTAGCCCATAATATGGCCCGCCTGGTAAGCGGTTACTATAGCCTATGGATGCAGGAGTATCACTCTTACTGACCCTGAAATAAATAAACATTACTGCGCATCTTCGGATCAATCGTTCGATGGTTCTCTAGAACAACTTAATACCGCGCGAGAGAAGTTAGTCCATATTATACTCGTACAAACTATTCAACGCTCATTTCTTTCCATTTAACTTCAGAACAAGACTCCGCATAGTTTCCAATGTGCCCTTTCCAACATTGGAAATGGAATGAGAAAGTTTCCAAGCCAAGATAAGAAACGCTCTTTTTGAAGCAACATTCCATAGCATTAAGTAAAAGTAAACTACTCAAACAAGCTTCAAATAATTTACGTTAAAAGGTTTTGCGAGTGATTATTTAGAACTGTATAATTATGTTATTAAAGTATCTACACGGTTTTTAGGGGTCCGTAGTTAACAAGGACCCTTTTAGTTTCCGCCATGTCAGTCTGTCTTCCGCGGCTAAGCTCGGACTCGTAGTAGTAGAAAGCTGTAAGCGTTGACATGGGTAATATAGGTATATATAAACACGGCGACCAAGTGGTAATAGTATATACATTATGATACATGTGTGCAAAGTTGGTAATTACAGACGAGGCGGTATCAAACGTGTAAGCAGCAGGCGAACGCGATAAGGAGCCGAGAGTGTAATAATCAATGCACACGCGTGTCATACGACGTTTTTCAACACACTTGCGAGAAAAAAAACAGACTTGTATTTTTTTATGTTGATTTTCTGATAATAATCAACCACACAATGAGAACGTTAACAAATATGGCGCGTAAGTTTTTTTTTGGCAGCGGTGATCTGTCAAACTATTTTGAACTTGGAGCTTGGTCTACACACATATCACTTGCAGTGAGGTACAAACTTATCATAATCGGGATTATTCCTATCATAAAACTATGCGGTTATGTAAAGTAAAAAACACTAGTGCGTAATAAGCTGCATTAAGATACTAAAAACGGTGCAATACATGTCACATTACGAGCGAGTGTGTTGAAAAATAATTTATTCACGTGGCGATGCTTTTTCTTTCATATATCCCATAGAGTGGGGAGACTTTGGTTTGGTCGTTCAAAAATATTGCGGGTATGCGAAAACCATTTTTGATTCAAGGATCCGCTTTTGAAATATTAACCTCTAGCCAAATTTTCAGAGGTTAATATACTCATCCTCATCATCATCCTATAGTAATAGTTGATTAAAATGATAGTAAGCGTTACCTAACGTAAATTCTTTACACTCGGGGTACAGCCATTTAAAAGTTATCGTGGAACAAAGAAACCCTTTCAACAAAATAAGTTGCAAAAATATAGTGTTTAATTGGTTGAAAACGCTTGACTATCTAGAGACAGAAAAATTAATTATCTCACCATTATGATCCCTATCTATTCTAAAATATGTTTCAATCTCAACGTTCAACTATCACAACCACGCACTGGGCAAGCAAACCACTTCTCCACACATGTACTTATGCACCACCACTCTCTCATACTATACTCATATACTACATATACACACATAGATTCACACAGACATACACACTTGCATATATTATTGTACTTACATAATATATTCCTGGTACTCCTACTTTTTGTTAAAAATATTTAGTAAGTATATAAGTTTTTCTTTTCATGTCATATGTCTCAAAATAAAATTGTTATTGTATTGTCAATCCGTGGAGTAGGGTCCTGGTGACTTTGGAGGTTTTTTTAAACCTACAACAGGCACCAGTCTCTCACAAATCAAGTTCGCATAGTACGTAAGCACTTTTTTGTATCTATTTTTGTGAAGAGAAATAAATGTTTTTATTATTACTATTATTAATAAACTGACATCCATACATGAACCCGAAAACATTACACTCCTTATTTGGGCAGCCGTGTAATAACTCCTTATCGTTGGTTTAACTGACAAGCCTCTTGATATTCTAGATATGCCATTAAAAATCTCCTTCTGGAACGGTGTAACCTAGTACTGTAAATAATATAATAAAGTACCTAGCGCTAGGCTATTACAGTTCTTGACGTAAAAACAGTACAGAATAATACAGTTGGTTATGTTGGTAGTGTATCGAGTTGAAGTGGAGCGGAGTGGAGCGCAGTCACGTCCGTGGCTCAGATGGAATTTCAATCTGCAGTCTCCTACATCTTGGGCACGACTCTATATTCTACTTGTAGTTAGTAGGTATCGAAGTTTTGACCGATTTAAAAGAGGATCATAACTTTACAATATAGTAATCTATACAAATAACTTAAATTTAAGTGTCTGTTTGTATTGTAAAAAAACTGGCCAAGTGCGAGTCGGACTCGCGCACCAAGGGTTCCGTACAAACCTGTAGGTATATAAGTAAAAGGTATTATAGACCTGAGTATTTGGTATGAATTTCAATTTAATACCTCTACGCGTTCATGAGGAAAGGGGTAGTAAGTTTAAAATTATTAAAAATATTTTTATTATAATGATGTAACTAAAAATGTATGCTTTTCGCAATTTTTCCTTTATCTGTGCTATAAGACGTTGCTTTGTACCAAATTTCAAGATTCTGAGTTCACGGAAAGTACCCTGTAGGTTATGATTCCCCTGCTAGTGTCGAAAATTTGCATAAACGGCTGTATCTTTTGATTGCGTTGGCTTAGAAGTTTGATTTTTTCACAGCTCCAAAGGACAGTAGACCTGAGTATTTGATACGAATTTCAGCTTGATACCTTCACGCGTTCCTGAGTAAAAGGGTCTTGACAGACAGACAGACGGACAACAAAGTGATCCTATAAGGGTTCCGTTTTTTCCTTTTGAGGTACGGAACCCTAATAACAACAGCTTTTTGCTAAATTCATACGAAATTATATATGGTAAGTACTTAACTATACCAAATTTAAAAAAAAAACTGTCTGTCTGTTTGTTCTGGCTAGCCGAAACGGCTGGACTGATTTATGCAGTAATTTCACTGGGAGATAGCTGATGTTAAACGGAGTAACTTAGGCTACATTTATAAGATAACTAATTACGGATCCGCATAAAAAAACCGTATCTTCCACATAAGAAGTGATCACAACTTGAATATCGGAGCTAGACCGCTAGAATAACATATTATCTCCAATATAATGAGAGCCATTCGAAATTCGATGCTATAACATAAGCTAGCAGAGTCTACATTAGAACGTATGCTATAAGTTTTGGTAGAGCTAAAAGTTCTTAAACTAATATCATCTGTTTAATGGTACAACTTTTAGTAGTTCTATGTTTTTGATATAAGATGATGGATTTCATTATTATCCTCATTTAAAAAGCTATTTAATGGTGCATACACGCTACGTGAACCAAGTACGAGCCGAGCACACTTGGAGGACACAGACTACGTCGGACATATTCTCGCTAACAAAAAACTGTGACTATGAGAGTCGGCCACCTCTTACGCACACATTCACTTATTAGTTGGCTATTCCGCGGGAAACGAGACTCTGTTGCCGTTTATACGCGCTCGACTAATGTGTGAATGTGTGCGTACCGGCTTGTGTACGTACAACGTGGTGGCCTCAGAGAAAAGATTCTCTAACCGTGGTGGTGGCCGACTTGAGCGACACAGTTCTTTTTAGTGAGAATATATCCATTTTTTTTAACATCCTTGGTGGGGCACGGATTCGCGTAGCGTGGACGGACTTGCGAGCGTCGAACGAGCGTTCGGCTCGCGCTCGACTGCGCTCTGCCAAATGTCAGTTTTTTGACGAACACAGGGATTCGCCTCACGCTCGTGTTGTAGGCTCGTTATACGTCCACACTTGACATCGCGAACAACGAACGAATAGAGTTTCGGCTCGTGCTCTGTTCGCATAGCGTGGACGCACCATTATATTTGTGTTTTATAATATAAGTAACCACCCGCGTGGAATTGACTGCTTTGTTTCATGTTGGGTTCCTATTTACCAATATCGACGACTCGTTGTTTGATAGTTTACATCAAAGTGGTCTTGTGCACATACCATAAATCATGGTAACCCTATCGTAAAGGTTTTGTGTGCTGGTAAATACAAGCACCTCAATATATTTATATTTTGTCAATTTTAAGTACGAACTGTCGACAAAGACGACGTGAAGCTGAAGAGTATTTTTCTTTTTTTGTTTATTTAAACGCGCTGATCTATGAAACTACCAGTGAGATTCGAAAAATTCTAGTCGTAGAGGAGTTTCCGAATTTACAGATAACAATTAGAATATCCAATAAAAAAGTACCTATCATAAAAAAATCGCCTAAAATAATAGAAATATAAATAATTGGTATCTCAGTCAATATACATCCCACAAATCCATCACAAATAACTAGTAACTATTCTACAAATATCTTGTCCCACATAAAATTTTCCCAATAACTACATTTCGATCCAACGGAAGATGCAATTATCAGAACTTGGGTGTCCTCAAACTGCTCTCTTGACCATTAGAGTAACCGCATTGCATTCCGGCGAGCTCTGCCTGCGGCGGTTGTCATGGCAACGAAGCTGAATGGACTAGCCTACAGGATTACCTCAAAGTGAGGCTTATGTCTAACAACTTGCCTACTAGGTACGGTACGGGTGTTTAGCTATAGGTAAATATAGGCGTTTCTGACTGGGCTATTCCCGGAAACGGCTAATCCTATTGCAATGAGACTTTCATCAAGTTTCACTATGTTTTTCGGCACAGCTTAGTGAAAGTAACATTATAATCAGATTAGCCGTTTCCGAGATTTGGCCGATATGGTGTCAGTAACTCACGCTTTTCACGACGGCTGCACTTTAATCCAAAAATCATGGTGTTACTAATTTTTCAACACACTTGCTCGTAAAGTGACATTTATTGAAACTCAATCGTAATAGCAGATTTGGGCCCCTGGCTGCTATGAAATCTTTGCCCTTTATTAACCTCAAGAAGATCTCTAGAAATAAAAATGGCTTTATGTAATGAAAGGAGAAACCGACGGGGTTTAATGTGTTCGCCGCGGCACGGAAGTGATCGAGCACCTAATCTACGGTTACCCGGAGCCACCACGTTTGCACAATGCTTTTTTATACACTGACACATTTGCTCAATGCTTTTTTATACAGGTCGTTGTTTTGGTCAGCGACGAGCGACTCAGGGTCGATCATACAATAGATACAGGAGCAAAAAAAATATAAAAAAATACTTTATTTTTTTTTATTAATAAAAATAAAAAATGTTTTTTTTTGAAAATCATGTAATAAGCTAAATTGTAGATATAATACTCAATGGGAGTGCGAGGGAGTATAGGGGTGGGGCGATGGCGGCTTGTGCCTAGCTCTAGTCAGTGCACGTGCCTAGTAACCATACTTTGCGGTAATTTTATTTCAAATTGAATAAGGTATTTCTCAACATATTTACAGTATTTAATGGAATTAAGTCCATTTTTGGGGAATATATATTTTGTACTACCGCTCCTGGGTCGCTTGTCGCCGACCAAAACAACACCCTGTATAAAGTTTTTGAACTTTATTTAAGAAATGTATGATTATGTAGTGCACCCCCTATCTTAAATCTATCCTAGTATTCTAGGTTGCTTGGAAGAAATCGCTTCAGCGATAAGGCCGCCTGAATACTAGCATCTGCTCGAGGCCCGCGTGGCCTACAGGAAACAAATTACATATTTTTCTACAACAATTAAAGAAAACAAAACAACTTCATCGCACTTCGGGGGTGGAATTATTAAAAACGCTGAGGCACTTATAATTAAATTTTCAATAAAAATTTGAAGAAATTTTGATTGAAAATTAGGGAAAAAAATTGAAAAAAATTGTTTTCAGCCTAAACACAAAATTTGAAGATCCTAACTTCGAAACTGATGGATTTTCCCCAGGAAAGTTCTTTCAAAAATTCTTTCACCAGGAAAAATCTCAATTTATCACGGAGTAACATAGGCTATATACCTATAAATTTCACCCGGGCGAACGCCGGACACGAACTGCTAGTTTACTATATAGAATATTTAGCAAAAAATTCGTCTCGAGTGGTTGAACCGAAGTTTATGTGCGGAAAGTTGGCGGTGCGAGGCGAATATCAGTAAATTTGGACAATAAGAACCTCTAGGGAGGCTGGAACAACGGCCTGAACTACTAATAAGCGAGTGGGATAAACTGTAGCAATACCTATTATATACAACCGGTGTATATTTAGCTAGGAAAAACTAAACTTACCTAAAGATTTTTCAGCTTTTTGGGATACCGTGACAGAAGGCGTAAAGAGTTCAGAAGGGCTATTTTAAAACGCTCGGATTCGATATCGGAAACGGATTAAAAAACTACCGAGGCGATATTCCGCAATTGCTTTTTTAATTTCCGAATTCGAAAATTTTTGATGTTTCTTTACGGAAATATCAATTTGACTCATCGAAAAGTTTTCGGAAATTAAAATAGCAATGGCTGAAATTCGCCTTGGAATTTTTTGAATCCGTTTCCGATATCGATTCCGACGTTTTAAAATAGCCCTGCTGGACTATATAAAGTTACAATATAATGTTATATAGTCCAGGATCGACTGTCAAAATGAATATCATACTTTCTATATCTTTGTTACTGGAGGATCCATATAGAATAAGAATAAAAGTCTCAGGAATAGATTGTGTCAATGAAAATAAATCTCAACTCCAAACTTGAACTTTACTTGTACTCATACTGCGATAGACGTAATTATGGTATATACTAACTACTGATATACGAGTACTAATTAAAAAGTATTAGAAGTGCTTTAACAAAATATCAGTGTGTACCAGGATAGCAGACATTCAAAAGGATATTTTGTAGAAAGAAAAGCCTTACTTTATTTGGGTTCGTTTTTACATTACATTAAGTTCCATGATTAAGTACATAAACCCTAATGATCACGCAAAGTTCATGAACAAAAATGTGGATCAAATGTTTTTGCTGTTCCTTGATAACATCTAGTTTCCTGGGGTTTTCCCAGTAGTCTATTTGGATCTTTAGTTGTTTCACCCCGCTCAGTCTTCGACCCGATAATGTAATAGGCCCTTTGTCGCTATAGCAGAATTCTCAAGGATATTTTTTTCAAGCCTTTACTTACCTAAATATACAGGGTGTAACGGAAACTGTATATACATTACAGTAATCCACTTTTTTGGTACGAGGCGCACAGATCGCGGAAGATAAAATTTTATATTAATATTAGTAAGGGATGCAAAATGACAATGACCCTCATTGACCGGTGACATGTTGGTTATGATTTTAATTCAAAAAACTTGAATTAAAAAAATTTGTTTGAATTTTTTAGTAATGTATTTTGAGCTGAAACTTTTTATAGAGAGTCTGTACCTGATGTAGTCTTCACCCCCTTCGGATGTATATACCCTTTCCGTTACACCTTATATAGGCTTAATCGGAGTAGCTAGAACACACACAGTAAGGAGTCTCGCGCACCTATTATAGAGACGAAAACAATGACATTGGCCCTAATTCTGTTGTTTACAACTAAACTAATTTTAGTCTCACTATGTCTCTTTCTAACAAAGAACATAAGAAAAGGATGTAAGGAATTTAGTCCTGTCAAATTAGTCCAATGCTTGTTCTCAATATTTTAGTCGCCATCTATCGCGGTTACGTCTAAATACTCGCAAATGAAGACGGCAAAGACTAATTTTACAGCTTTAAATATGTTCTATCCTTTTTCAATAATGTTTGTAAGAAAGAGATGTGATGTGACTAAAATTAGTTTAGTGTGATTTACAACAGAATCGGCACCGTGAATTGAGAATATCACATATCTGCGGCGAGCGCCCTAGTCTAATATTGACTCTATGCCAAGGCACAATCCCCCTTATTACAAAACATGGTTTAAAGCAAACCTAGGTTTTACTGTCAGTCTGTCACTTGCTAACGTCATATAATAAAAAGAGACAAGGCTATTTTAAAACCTGGTTTTGTATTAAACCATGTTTTGTAATAAAGGGGTATGTGTCTATATTAATAAACGCTAGGTGCTTGACGACAGGGGTGGTAGCAAGCTAGGAGGGAGGTCTACAAAGTACTTGGTTTTCTAGATCACTACAAAATCCACTCGTATCCACAGTAATATGGCAATCAACGCAACTACATTATAAATAAATAAATATAAATAAATATCCTGGGACATTCCTCACACACGGTCATCTAATCCCAAACTAAGCAGAGCTTGTACTATGGAAACCAGATAACTGATATAATACATATACTACTTTTTGTTTGTAAATACATACTTAATATACATAATTACACCCAGACTCAGGACATACAGACATGTTCATGCACACAAATGCATGTCCTGTGTGGGAATCGAACCCACGACCTGCGGCGCGTAAGGTGAACCTTAACCAACTGCGCCAAGTGGCCCGTCAAAGTTGCGTTGTTGCACAATTAGCTAAACGTAGAAACAATTAAATTCGTACATTATTTTCTTCTCTGGATTGCCTGTTCTAGAATCACTCGCTTTATTACAATCTTATCGAACGAGGCACCTGATTGAATCGAATGACCAGTGACTAGCATCGACACAGCCAGTTTAATGAAATAACCCGCTCCATTTTCAATGGACCTGACACACGAAGCTTTGTACTGCGAGACTCAAAACTTAAATTGAATGTAAACCTTATTTCGTAAGGTCAGGTTTCAAATTTATTTGGGTTTACCTAAAAATTTCGTAAAATCTTTTGTGTGTGACTCCAAAATAAATGCTTTCCTTCCTTTTGTTTCTTCCAAAATACTTGTGTTCAGATGATGAATACGTATTTAGAACGCTTTAACGATGTTTATAAGTGCCGTAGCGTCGCATTAGTCTACTAGATTCATTAATTCTCAGATTGATACTGGAGTCCTAGAAAATGAAAATATATAAATTATATGAAGTCTAAGCGGGCAAAGCCGTGGGCAAAAAGCTTGATTCGAGTTTATCTATATGTCGGTACAGGAGGCCGAGAATGATCTGTATCCGACATCTTTGATGATATCAAGGGATATTCCAATAAGATATAACACAATTACAGTTACAATTTAGTTTTAATTGTCTTTCACAATAGTTTATTTACACTATAAACGTCTTTACACTATAGTCACATTAAATGTCTTTCAATTAATCACTGGGCGTATACAGAATACAATATTAAACTATATGGACACTATCAAAACGTGAGACAGTTCCTCGGCACGCGACTACCGCACACTCGTACTATTATCCCGAGTATCGATCATGGAATGAATGATCCTGCTCCCCTCAATCGCTCCACCGAGACTCTGCCGAAGCGACACGAAGCTAGCTCTAGGCTGCGTTGTGTAGCACCCATATGATGTTGTCATGGCCCTTCCGACATATATATATACAATTCAAAGTCCTGACTGACTGGCTGACTGACTGATATATCAACGCACAGCCTAAGCCACTGGTCCTAGAGATATGCAATTTAGAGGGTATAGTCTTTTTGAAGAGTAGGTATCCACTAAGAAAGGGTTTTTCGAAATTCCACCCCTAAGGGGGTAAAATAGGGGATGAAAGTTTGTTTACGTCTCCAACCATAGGTTATCTGCATGCCAAATTTCATCGTGATCGGTCGGTCTCTAGCAAGGAGGATTTGTCCATGGTCTCTAACAAGTTACGACTACAGTTCGCTATCAGTGGAAAATTACTGACCACAACTACTCTAAAGGGATGTTTCCTCGATGCGGACTCCTGCCTCAATATTCTCACTTCGGTACTATTCACTATATTTATTTAAGAGCACTCAATTCGCCATAGTTTTCATACAAAACCTCTGTACTTATTATGGCGTTGTTTAAAAATGTTTCGTTAGATGTTTAGAACAAATTAGTATCTTGTGCACTATATCTAGCCGTGTATCTAAGCGAAATAAAAAAAAAGTGTGAAATAAATTCAGTAGAAGCCTCCGAAAAACAGCGTTTTTGCTCAAATTTTACCTGAACTTTGGCCATATCTAATGTACCCATAAATTTTAAAAGTAAAGAAAACATTTAGATACCAGGCTTGCAAATGTATTGGAGATTCTAAATAACTAACTTTTTTTTTTTTTCACAAAATTGAAATATTTTTTCACTAGAAGTATACGCCTGGATCAAGTTTTATGATATGCGAAATCATGAATGACGACCTAGCGAAGCGGCCACGAGTGATCAGCGGAATTTACCGACTGATAACCGACGGCTCTGATGCTCTCTCTTTTTTCGCAGTCAAACATTACGTTGGATGAAACAACAAGCTTTTAGGCTATGCTTGCGTTAAAGTTGCGCCAGCCACAGAGGGCCGCCTTAAACGTATTTTCTCGCATGGTCGGATTACTCGAATATTGAGTGTTATATTAGATTCCTCAAGTCTGAGAGCTCGTATAATACGAATGACTTGACATAAATTCCTTCTGAAGTGAAGGTAAATTAAATAAAAATATTCTAAGATTTCAAAACATTCATTTGATAATTTTTAAATGTCAAGATTCTATTCAAGCTTCGTAATTAATACTCGTCCTTTGTGATGAATGAAAGCTGAAAAATGCGCAAAAGCTCTTTACCTAATCTCTATGTACGAAGTATAAAAGAAAAATAATCGTAGGTCAAATTGTCTGTCACCATTCTGCTTAGACTCTCGCCGAGAAAGCGCTGAGAGCAATGATATTTCTGATAATAATACCTTGGGGACTAAGGCTCGAAAAATGTTTGTATATTTTATCCTTCGAAATGTAGCATCGCGTAAAGCCGGCTTTTCACTATAGGATATAATATTATATAATATACATTACATGTTGAGATAAAATATTTTATCGCTCGTCATACATTTTGTCAAATAAATATTTATAGTTCCGGAAAATCCTAAATATTTCCGGAATGAAAGAAGTCTAGTTACCTCTCTGAAAAGTCCTCTACCTGCCAGTGAAACTCCTCTCATAACTAGCTCAGCATTTCCGTTATAAGCTCAAATAAACAGATAGATACAAAAACGCATAAAAATATTATACATTGGAACCAAAATGGTTTCGAATTGTGCGGTCTCAAAAGAGCTTCCTTCCGCGGACGCTCACTGGAATGAGCTCCTCGTCGTGTTTTTCCCAATGGAGTACAGCATGGGTTCTTCAAAAAGGGTGTGCAGAGATTTCTGCAGGGTCGGTAACACGCTAGTGATACCTCTGGTGTTTCAAGCGTACATAGGCTACGGTAACCGCTTACCATTAGGCTGGTCGTATACTTGTTTACCACCTTAGTGGTATAATAAAACGCAGGATTGACTTCTTGTAACGTGTCATTAAACATAATTATGAAGGTAGGCTAAAACTTCGTTTCAAAATTACAATAAGATATTTTATTTATTTGTATATAGATAAAACCTTTTAGATTCTTTGCTTTCCCCGCTTGAATGATACAGCGAAGTAGGCATGTTATTTTTAAAATGCTCTCAAATGTCACCAGACTCCACCTTGTAAGTGTTCGGTGACAAATGTTCGTAATAAGCAAAAGTGATAGATGTACGTGGATGCACCTCTAATGATATAGTGCTGTATAGAATAAATAAAATGAGTCCCAAGATTGACCTTTGTGGAAACTTAGGTGGTACCATGTAGAGGTCAAAGTTGCCCGCCCAGGACTAGAAAAATAGGAAGTAGACATTACATTTTCGATTCATTCATTGACATATTATTATTTTATCCAATTAACAAATTATAAATTATATTATTAGTAAATAGAATATTATTATTAAATTTGTATTTTGAAAATTTTTGCATGCCTATATGAAGGCTTATGTGACCACTCTATATTATTTGTAACATCCCCATGTACACATATTAGCAAATAAATGATGATTATGATTATAATAGTAGTAGGTATATTATATAATTAGATTCAGAAGCAGGTATTTGTTAAAAAGAAACAATTATTGGAATCAACAACGGTATACTTAAATTGTAACAAACAACTTAGAACAATATTGAAAACAATCTACTTTACTACAAAATTAGGTTAACAAAATGGGACAAAACGATACACCAATTATTTAAGCACTAATAGAAAATACTTATCTAACAATAAGAAATACGAAGACTGACTCACGAAACTACGTATACCGAGGAACACGCCGAGAGCGATGTGCACGATCCGAACACCAGCAAGCAAATGTTCGTCGGTATGCGCAGTCATTTTATAAACAATGTTGGGGATAGTGACGTCGCTACAACTGGTGTTGTCAGGCCTCTGCTAATTCGGCCTCTCCTGACGTGGAGTCGTCCTCGACGACATCTCGGGACGTCTGAGATCGGCTTGGCGTACGTAGCAGTCGCGCTGCCCTCTGGTGTGGTGCCGAAGATGAGCCAGCAATAGGCTCATCCATCTCGTATGATGCTGGAGTCTGACCCTCATTAGTCATCCGTAGCTTTCTAATGTAACCAACCAGTTGTTAAGAGTAAACACTTTCATTCGTCTCTTTCATACTGTATTAAGCCATATTTAGTACACATAAATAAATCAGTAAAGAAAAATAAATAGAGAGCTCTCGTTTTATCAAACCAAAGTATTAGTAAGTGTCCGGCTTCCATCTACTCGAACCTCGATCTCGGGTTGATGTTCTGGAACTCCATCTGTGAACATATCTAAGAGACAGAGGCGTAGAGTCCGCGTGTCTCGGGTAGACAGAGGCATAGGGTCCGCTTGTCTCGGGTAGACAGAGGCATAGGGTCCGCTTGCCTCGGGTAGACAGAGGCATAGGGTACGCTTGTCTCGGGTAGACAGAGGCATAGGGTCCGCTTGTCTCGGGTAGACAGAGGCATAGGGTCCGCTTGTCTCAAGGTTCTGACACGACAGTAAATTTTATTAGGTGCCCACCTCTACAGAGTTTATGATTTAACTTGCCAAGCCAGCTG